>JAUUEB010154452.1:0-14377 GCA_032362205.1 Clione limacina
GGGGACATTTGTTTCCAAGATCAGTGCGTTTATTTAAATTGTTCGTTTGATGAAGGCTTTTAAGAATGAAATGTTTTCCGACAGGCAAAGGTCACATGCTTTTTGACCCGGGGCGTACTGCTTGGTGAAGATCCAACTGTAAAAATTAATTAAATTAATATATATATATATATCAATGTAAATTATTTGGAATTGAAATTCGTCGCCTAAAGTTGGTTCAATTCCTAAATAATTTGTGAAATGCAATTTCCAGTGAACTCTCGAATCAAAAGATTCCTATTCAATGTAAACATACAATATATTGCATATTAAACTGCTGTTTATATTTTTACCTGCAATCCTTGACAAGTTCTCTGGTGTAATTATTAGAAACCAACTGATATTTAAGGATAATTACATGATTTACATACCTTTCATATTTTTGCCTTCAAATAATTTAGTTTTTCATCATCACATTTCCCCCATAATTCTGTTATGTTTTACAAACATTAAATTAATTGTTATCATTTTTTAATGTTATTTTCTCCACTTTTCTAGTACTTAGGTATTTTTAAAAAGATCTGACCTTAAGCACAGCTAGTTCTTGTGTGATAGTCAAGTCAAGTTGACCCAAAGTTGTTCAGTTAAGAGCATCCATTGGTTCACTGACAGTGAGTGTAATATATTTTCTGATTTTGGGTGAGTTCATATAGGTTAACCCCATGGCAATGTATTTTTTCTATTTATGACTTTCACCATTTACAGAATTAGAGGAAGTCTGTGCTAGTCTTCTCGGCAAAGAATCATCAATTTTGATGCCAACCTGCACAATGGCCAACATCTCCTCAGGTTTGTAAACCTGAACTGTTGTAATTTTTATTAGAATACAATTAAATTGTATTTTTGATACGCTAAGTCTTTTTTGCAATGACATGATATTGTAAATTAATGTTGATAAATGAATCATAGTTAGCACTTAGTTGTTTTACAGAAAAGAGGGTTAAACCTGTCATCGAGCTCATGGCTAAGAAACTTTTTAATTACCGTCCTTCTGATAATAAAAAAATATTTTGTAAATTTTCCTCCTGATTTCAACTGGAAAATGGCTTTCAAGAAAGTAGGAAATAGTTGAATAAAAACATAAATCATCATAGAACCATCTTTACTATTTATTTTCAATTCTTTTAAACCAAAAGTTATGGTATTTTGTGAAAAACATTGTAAAACAAAACATTTTCAGTTTTACGGTGTTATTCAAGGTATCTATCAACTTATTTGATCGACAATTTACTAGAGATGGGGCGGACACTCAAATTTTCAATATGCTGTGTCACAGGAACGGTAGTTTGTCACTTAGGCATAAACACATTTTTTGAATAACAGCTGAAGTTGGGAAGATGAGATGAGATTTTTACACTTATTAAGAAAAAACTTTCTTATTCTTTTCCCTGAATGACAAGGTGTGCACTTGTGCATTTCAAGGGGATTAACTGATTTAGATAAGAACCGTTTCAAATAGTTTCCCCAAAGATGACTGTAGATGTGACACAAAAAATGAGTAACGAGACAAGAGACCGCTGATACAGATTAGTTGTCTTGAGATTTGAGTGTTTGAAAATGACACGCTGACTAGTTGAAACTGAAAACGGACAGACAGTCTGTTTGTTTCTGGTACCTAGTGTACTTAGTTGACACCTCCCTTTGTCCCGCTTCTTCTATCAAGTTCTTTCTACTTCTATTAGACTATGTTTGACGTGATGTATATGATGTTTTTTTATGGAATGATAAAGAATAGTTATATGCGTTTTACTGCACAAAAATTAACAATGTACAGGGATATTTTTGCGCAGTTAAGATGGCGTTTATGAGTTATTTCCCTTTGTAAGCATTGTTGTTCAATTCTAAAACAAAACCTGAACTCATAATACTCATAGAAAATCATCTGCAAAATTTCATTAAAAAAAAGGCTATTCTCTAACATTTGTTTTTATTCAATTGTTACAGGGTTGGATTAAAGCATATTAAAAGAAACCTGTGTCATACATGGGTATATATGGTTATAAGGATTTGACTATGATGTTAACGCCATCACAGCTTTAAAAGTTTCTATTGTCTTTATATTATGGAAACATCAATTGGCATTATATTGGAATTTCCAAATTTGTTGTTCCTGAGCTATTAGCCAATAAGAAGTTTTAAAAAAAGAAATGGTAACCTGTGTCTTATGAAATTGGCCCCTTATGGGAACAAGCATGACTATGTTAGGTGGGATGATAGCACCAGTTGTTAACATTATGGTTGTACTTTTCAAATGATTAGAAATAAACATATTTTTTCTAATATTGCAAAATTCAAGAGCTAATGCCTAACGGGGATAGTTACCTTATAAACATACTGTGAGAAATAAGCACACATTGAGGATTAACATACTGTGTGACACATTTAGATAAGGATAAAAACACTTAATTATACTCTGCAGTTAGATTCAAAATTTTTGAAAAATATGCTGAGCACAATAATAGGTCCATGTAAACTGGCATATTTTTTTAGTTCTTTGTCTGCTATGTCACCAGACAGACACAAATACTACATACACAACTTTCATTGTAGTTGTGTGACAGATAGAAAGAGTATTGTTGCATTTCATGGGTAAAAGTTTTAGGATACAGCAAGAATTTTTATGAAAAACATGTAACACATTAACATTTAGAAATTAATTTTGAAAATGTTGAAAGAAAAAGTATGATATTCAGCTGTAGCTTTTCTTTAAAAGACAAGGTTTGACTTTTATTTTGCTTAATCTGTTTCCTATTGTTGATAGATATCATGATTTTTATTTCATCACAGTTCTTGTTCATTGTAATGGGAGATTCAATGAAATACTTCTTGGCGACAAGTCTCACATGCATGTCTATGAGGTTGCAGGAATTGCTCAGGTTTGTTTGTTTCAAATTGTACCTACTTAATTAGTAGATTAGAAATATATGGATTTTGTGATATTATTTCTAAAAGCGCTTTCTTACTTGACTGCAACATCATAACAAGCAGACCAAGACCATAGCTTTCCCTTCATATCTGTAACAGTAGCATACTAAATGTCTATACATGCTGCTGATTTGCTTCAGGTTGGTCCTTAAAACTTGATGAGACTGCCTGTGCTATTTTTAATTTCTCCTTTCTTTTTCTCAGAACTTTCTGTTAAGGAACCATATTTTTCTGTGTTGAGTCACTCTTCTAAGACCAGTGGTCTATAAAATATTTTTGTGAAAGTGATGTTGACTGAAATGATGTTTTTTTCAGCTTGGTGGGGTACAAGGAAATTGTGTCAAAACTTTGGCAGATGGCACTTTAGATCTTATCGATCTTGAAGATAAGATTCGCCCCTTAGATGATGATCATCAGCCATGGACCAAGATGGTTTGCTTAGAAAATACACACAATAAATGTGGCGGAAAAGTTCTGCCCTTGGATTACATTAAAACAGTGAGTATTATGTCAGATGTCAAGTAAAAAATGTATTGTTTCACCTTCTATTTATTATTTCCATTTAGTTGTGTACGTCCAGCAGTAACTTGGATGAAGTCAACTTAGTCAAAAGCATACCAAGAGGACTTGTCTTGCATTTGTGAATGCTTTGCATACTTGTGTTTATATATGTTTTAGTGTTTCCCTCTGCCTAATTGATGCCTACTATCTGACTTCAGGTGGTACTTTATTATTTAAGCTGCCAAACTGACATTGAAAAGTTAACAAATCTAGTCAATTGAAGCCAAATGGACTGACAATGAACTATTTCTTCTCATCTTTTTTTAATCTACAGTATAGAAGACACAGTCAGGTTGATTCATTACCATTAATGCATTGTCTTCAGGGTTCTACAAGTTAAGGCAATTTGTGTTACCCACAGAATTATGTATACTTCCTACTATCTTTTTAGAATGTTGTTGTGTTAATGACTGCTGTATTTAAAAACAACGCTGATGATTAAAATAAATACCTTTTTTACTTGTCTCATTTCTGATAGCATATGGCTTTTATATTTTCAGAAAGTGAAAGAACTACTGAATGTAAAAATCTTTATATCAAGACAATGGTAACAATTCATCAGTTTTTTTTAAGGTAAAGGGTTGATTCAGTCACAGCAACAATGGGCTAGTCATTTTGTACATATGCAAGACAGTCTACTGCCTATGTAGCTTTTCTTTGGTAAAATCTTCTATACAAGAGACTGAACATGTTCCTTTGTGGCTTGGAGTCCCTCAGATTAGGAAGCTTTGACCATGAAAAAAAACTGTCCAATTTGCAAGTGACAGTTTGGCCTCAGATCTCACATAAAATGGTGATGGTGCCAGGTATACTATGTTGAGTATGATGGTCAAACCCCTGCTACTAACACTAGTAATACCATTGTATTTAAGATGTTAACCAAAAGCCATTGAAAAACATGATATGAAATTTTTGATATTATATCATTATCAAAATTTCTGTTATGATTTTATAGCCAATGTGCATTAGTTTTTAGCCCTTATTATTCTAAATAGAACTTCAGAACTTAAATTGTTTGCATTAAGAATTTCACATGTGTGCAGTCTTTTTTTCAGCATTGAATTGGTTTTCATAGATTTTTTTGAAGCAACCAAAGTAGTTACTTTGATTCATTGTATGCTGATGTTTTAAACATATTTATTTGTCTAATGACAACAGGTTCAAGACCTGTGCAAAAGACACAATCTTGTATTTCATTTGGATGGAGCTAGACTTTTCAATGCAGCCACCTCATTGAATGTAAAACCATCTGAAATTGCACAGCACTTTGACTCAGTCTCCACAGCATTCAGCAAAGTGAGTTGTGTTTGATTTTCATATTTGTAAACTATTATATGTTTGCTCTCTTTGCAAAAGATATTTTAGCTGGATTTCTGTTTCAACTTGGACAAATAATCTCTTAAACAGACTCTTGATGCAGGTCATATAAACTAAGGATGTTTGACCTCAGCAGATGAGGCTGAGGCTTTTGTTTGTATGTTGTGTTGTTTATTTGCTTTTAGTTTGAACAAAGTCAACTTGGTCAATGGACTGATTTTGCTTTACATACTTATGTTGTTTTTAAAAAAAATCAGCATCTTTACAATTAATTATATTGTGTCATACACAACTTCAATGTCTTTTTGTAGTTATCCACTTTGCACATTTAAGATCCTGTTGCTGTTGCTTTAAGAAAACACTTCACCTTTAAATAATATCACTGTCATTTTAATTTGGTTATGTACTCATGATTTTTAAGTACAGTAAACTCCTCTTGTACTTCCAACATTGATACATTTTGAAACACTGGCAATAAGTAATTTTGTTGGTATAGTGAGAAGCCAGTTAAGTACCTAGCACAAACTCTAGAACCAGATATTGTATTATTAGATTCATACAATAATGTTGATATTTTATTGCTGCATTGTGAAGCCAGAATGTGCATGAATGTATGCTGTTTGGCATCAACTCTGAGATTATACAAAAATTCTTTGCGTTATTATGCTAGGCAATATTCAGTATTTGTTGGTTAAAGTGTGTTAAACTGCAAGCGCTGTTGCAAGCAAAATTTGAAGTTGACTTAGGATTGTAAAGGGGACAGGCGTTGACTGGATTCACACACATTATATGGTAGAACCATGTATATTACATGATTTTTCATCAATTAAAAACTCATAAAACTTGTTGTAAGACTATCACCAAAATACTGATGAAAGATTATGATTACACTATTAGACATATCATCATTAAAAAAGTTATACAGTATTTCCATGCTCTTTTTTTGACAGGGACTTTGTTGTCCAGTTGGGTCAATACTTGCTGGTACTAAAGATTTCATTGCTCAGTGAGTTATTATTGTATTACTTTATTTAATTTTAATATTCATTGCTTGTTATTGGCTGTGCAATTTTGTCAATTATTTTTAAGACTGTTTTTCTTACACTTAGAAACTATGGAGGTTATTTTTCTGAAATGACAAAACTTATTTTCACAGTTTGACAATTTTGTTGCTTATCTTAACTGTTTTCCTTTCCTTCGGAAACATTTTATTGACAATGTTTTCTTTATATAATAGGAAAACAAAGAAAATACCTTAATTTGTAGTTTCTGGAATAACAAAAAAATAAGCTTGGAAGCAATTTGCTATGTGCTTCCTACTTTTTCTTTCCTATAATTGCCCATGTGCTTATTAATATGGATGACCCAAAATGAATTGTAGGTAGTCATAAACATACATAAGGAAGACTTCTTATCTTTTTTGGAAAATGTTGTGAATCACTATTTCAGGAGAATTACAAAGGAAAAGAAAATAGTGGCACAATACATACATGAAAGTATGTTATAACTATGATTTTTAAAGAGAAAAAGCAACTTGTATCTTGAACTTGGAAAATGTCTGTTATATAGATGTGGTTACATTAAAGTTTGACTCTTTTCATGATTTAGAGCAAGAAGAGCAAGGAAAGCATTGGGTGGTGGTATGCGCCAGGCTGGAGTCATAGCATCTCCTATGTTGATTGGCTTGGAAGAAATGATTGGCCGCCTAGGGGATGATCACCAAAGAGCTATGAGAATAGCAAAAGGTAATATAAAAATAGCTGATACCTTGTTTTCTCGTTCTCCTTTTTTTTATTCAGTAAACCTCTTTCTCCTATTCCTTCAATATATACGTATTTCTGCCTATAAGGAAAATTATTATACTAAAGGCAGAAATATGTATATACGGATGATATGATTTCCTTCAATTAAAATTCAATTTAGTTTTCAGTAATGGTAAATGATACTTGTGAATATAAAGCTAACAAAATGAAACTGTAAAAACCTTCTGACCGTATACTTCATCCTTCTATCAAAATGGTTACACCGATAGGATCGGTTAAGAAATAAACAAATTCTTGATATTGTTACAAAAATATACATGTTTTTGCTAAACAATGTCTATGCCCTTGTAATTTTGATGAAAAGGCTGGTAGTCACCTGAAGAAATTGAGATAGAGAAGAACACTAAGGAGAGAGAGCAAGATAAAAAGAGGGAACCAAAAGTGACAAAAGGAGGAGAAAATAGAAAGGAGGGATGGGAGGGGAGTAAGTGCTGCTGGTTGAGATGAGGAGCAGATAAAAAGGATAAGAGAGGAATCAGAAGAGAAAGAGGAGGAAACAGAAAAAATTGATGAAGGTGGATAAGATATGGACAAACATCTGTTAGAGCTATGGTGAAGTAAGACAGAGGATTGTTGTGTTCTGAACATTATTGTCTGAGAGAATCCAAATATATTCCTGGCCACTCCTCTTCCACAATAGTTTTAGATTAACATGTTTAACATTCATGTTTTTTTAAAATATAATTCTGCAGGTGTCAATGCCATGAAAGATAACCCTGTATGTAACATCAAGATGGATGGTGTTCAGTCCAATATTGTCATGATTGACATGATAGGAAGTGTTACACCAGAAGTCTTTTCTCAGCGTCTGAAACAGGTATTTCCATCATCCATACAGATGTTATGTCATTGTGTTACATGTTTGCAAAGTCTCTTGAGTTAACATGATAGGAATCTTATATAGGGGTGATCCCTGGGCCCCCTTGCCAATTCTTAGTAATTTTTTAAATGATACCATATTTGGCACATTTAATAATTCATATCTATTGTATACTATACCGTTTGCAGAATCAAAATATATTGATTATTAAGGGCGTGGCGTAACAACACATAGAGGGTACTGTTGTCAGGTTTTACAACAAAACAACGTAATATCTTGATTCTAACAAATTGTGTCAAGTCATCTTTATTCTATCTACCTAAGGATTTGTATTTATACAATGATTAATTATGATTTGAGAAGAGGGGGTAGGGACCTTCAAACATGGACATATTTTGTTTTAATTCCGCTCAAGATATTATGTTGTTTCGTTAAACCTGACAACAGTACCCTCTATGTTATGTTACGCCACACCTCTAATAATCAAGATATTTTGATTCTGCAAACGGTATAGTACAACACAAGAGATATGTATTATTAAATGTGCCAAATATGGTATCATTTCAACCATTAAGAAAAAGTTGGTGGTACTTTCAGCCACCACTAAACACTGGTTCTAGGTTATAACAGGTTTGATGATATACCAGTTATAGCTGAGTCCTGTAAAGGGTTTTATTAATGTATAGTACATATTGTTTATGTTAGGGCACATAATATCCCCCGCTTTTAGGGAGAATGAATTATGTTGATTTCACACCTTATATAGAAATGCACATGTTGATTTGACCCTTCATTGATCGTAACAAATTGTGTCAAGTCATCTTTATTCTATTCTCCTAAAGACAAGTTGATAGATATATAGGTTGATTGATTGAGGGAAAAACAAGATTACATGTCCCTACCATTGCAGTGACTTGAATTGAAAATCACATATGTTTTCATAAAGAATTTGTATCACATGTAAATACTATAGTGGTAATCTAATTCTTTTCTCTCAAACTGTAGGTCACAGATTCTGAAAAGAAGTCATTAGGTGAAGCTATCTCAGTGCTCGCTCTGCCTTTTTCCAAGACTACTGTTAGATATGTGACGCACAATGATGTCACAGACGACCATGTGGACAACGCTATCAAAAAGTTACAATACGTTATTGAAGAACTTTCAGCATCATAGTGCCTTACTTAGTTTTATTGTTAAAAGTACCTTGTAAGGTTATGTTATTATAAACTACATTTATCCAGATAAGGAATTTTTTTCCTCCAGATATGTGATATTATCTAGATTTTTAATTTCTTAAGAATTTCAAATTTTACCCTTCTTTATTCTTTTCAAAATGTTATCAAAAATGTGATTTTAACAACAAAATATTCAATTTGTGTCATAATATTTCATTGAGGAAAAGGAATTTAGTAAAATAAACATATTGATAATCACCTTAACAAGGCAATATTTTGAAACTTAAAAGCGAGACAAATGTCACTTTTTGACCAAGGGCGTTACATACGTCATCAAAACAATCAACGTTTGGCTTGAAATATTGGAGTATAAAAGAAAGTTGAACTGTACAGTGCAAAAATGTATTTGAAAAAAATATTTTTGCACCATTTAAATATTTATTCATTCTAGATTTGACACTTTTTCTCCTGTCTGATAAAAGACTGGATTTGTAACATTTCCTTTACATTTTTCATATACATTTTGTAGCAGTTTAGACAATCTTTTGATTGTTTTGATAATCTTTAAATTGTATGAATAGTCTTTGAAATATTTAGGGTAAACAACAAGCCCAGTAATTCTGTTATGCAGTGTATTCCAGAACAGTTTTTGCAATGCTTTTATATAGAAACTTTTTGAAAGTCTTTCAATTTTATATCTTATGATTGCTTTACATATATCACACCAATTGAAAGGTTCCACATGTTTCAAATGTCTAAAAATACAGGTTTGACATGAAAAAAAAGATTTTGAGAAAACAGCCATTGAAGTTTTGTGAACAACAGGTTTTGTCTCACAAAAACGCAATTTAAACAAAAATCTTCAATTTGTGTCATAATCTTTATATTCATATAGTAAAATTTCTGAGGTTAATAAAATGAGCAAATCAATTATTTTGATAGGACACCCCCTAATCACCTTTCCAAGGCAATAGCTTGAAACGTAAAGTGTGACAAGTGGAACCTTTCAAGGTGTCACATATTCAATTTATTTTGTTATTTTTCAGTTTTTTTAATGTACATTTGTCAACACTTGTCAAAAATTCATGCTGAAACACTTGATAAAAAGGCATTAGCAATAATTTGTTGTATGATTTTACAGGATGACAAACCTCTTCATAAATATTTTAGCAATCATTTTTTTTATTTTTTTATATAAATGATAAATACAGTAGATACAAGTTTCAACCTATTTGGACCATTTTTTTGATTTGTTGAAAAGAGAATTTTGTTGAAGTTTTTGTGTAGATATCTAAGAAAAATATCAGGTTTTACCAGAAGGATAAACCAACTTACATCTGCTTTAATGAATTTATTTCAGGGTTGTTTTCTTTTTGAGATATATATGTTAAATTCAAAATCCAAGTATTTTTATAGAAACATTTTTCTTATAATCCTCTGTCTTTTTGTATTATTTTTGCCTTTTAGAAGTCATTTCTATGATATTTTGGGATTGATTTTTTGTTGAACTTCAACTGACGAGATTTTTTGTTTGTTTAACAGAAACGTTTTTACTATTGTTTATTAAAGAAAATTCAAGGATTTATAGTTATTTGTGGAAAGGAAATTTTTGTTGAAGTGAGAATTGTTGAACACCATCTCTACTGTGAATATAAATGAAGGAAATAAAACTTTGAGATCAAACCATTTTCTTAGACCAATTCATGTATCTATTGTGTAAACATAAAGTACCCATCTACTCTTCATGTTTTCATGTGAAATGTAAATTTATTGTGTCAAATTATTATTTGTTACCTTTATGCCAAAGATATGTTGATTATTTACCACAGGTATATTGGTAGAATGTTATTGTGTATTCTTGTATGTAGAATATTCTATTTTCATCCTCATGTTCTTTATTACTTCCCTTATTCTCTCTCCTTGTTCGTAGATCTTTTTGACTTCTGAATTATTTGCACCTGATTGTATTTTGATTAATTTGGCAGATTCCTTAAATAGAAGTGAAATTTTAAATTAATTGGAATACAATCAAACAGTTCAAGACAATTAGAAAGAAACAGATAGAGAAAAGTAAGAAATTATGTCTGACCAGTTTGATATTAATTAATGTACCATTCCCCTTAATTTACTTGACATCAATACAAACTTATTTTTACTCAGCACTTTACCATTAATATGTTTATTGAAAATTGCTGCATTTGAAATCCTTGCAATTCATTGAAGATAATTATTGTTATTACACAAAGTTATTTAGATGATTTGTGAGTGTGATTTTGTCCTTACTATTTTTAATAAGAAAGTAACATTTTCATGCCTTTATATCATACATTGTGTTTTTATCTTTATTCTTTATAGAATTTGATAGATTTCTATATTCCATGAGGACATGATGCCATAAAAAGTAAACATAAATATGAACATGCACTTTGACATCTTCCTGACTCAACTACATGTGAATTCACTTATAACGAAGTGCTTGGGAAACAAAGAAATGTTCATCATAAGTGAGTTTGTTTTACAAAATCTTTTAAACAATTCCGAAATCAGTGGAAGTTTTTCAAAATTTGTACAAATCATGATTTCAATCAGTCAATAACAGTTGCACTGCCCGCGACTGTTGAACAATTCTGAAAGAAACCAGAGACAAATGATAATTGCATCACAACATTTGGAAAAAGCTGTCATGCTTAAATCACGAAATAGTGATTAAACTTATCTATTTTTCTTGATTTTGCTCAACTGTTTCTTTAATACTAGTTCGTTATAAGTGATTTCTTATTTTGATATAAGAAATATATTTTAATTATACAAAGAGATATATATATATATATTAAGGTAGGTTTTCTTTTCTTTATAATAACTGATTTTTTATTAAAAGCGATTTTATTATAAGTGAATTCGCCTGTACGACGTCTTAAAATGCATATCCCTTTATTTATGCCATAGCTCAACTAATAGTGTGACGTCATTACACTACTTGACATTAAGAAGATCACATTGATAAATTTAAGGTGACAACCTATAGAATCAAAATCAAAATGTGACAATTCAGTTGGCGTGAATGGTAAAATAAAGTAAATACAAATGAGAAAGATAAGGCATAACTATATTTGGATCACTTATTAACCAATAACAAAGGATCCATTTGTAGATATAAGAATGTCAACAAACGACTACTCTGCCATGGTGGGTGACTAGAATTTAGTTGTCATTTGTTAATTTTTATTTTGAGAGAGAAATTATAAATAAGTTTAATCATAACACAATGTAGGCACACTGTTATCAGATATTGTAAATGTAATGAGTAAAAGATAAAAGCGGACGAATGCAGAGCATGTCCAATGTTGTTCGTCTGATAGATCAACTCAAAGTCTGTCGACTCGATTCTGTTTACACACATAATTTATACACTCTTGGAAAATACTACAATTCTTTAAATTTTGTTGCTTAACAAAACCTTACAAAAGTAAACATCATTTAAAAAATGAACTAAATAGTATGGTATAACAAATAATATACAGTTTTTCCCTTACAAAGTCATAATTTTTTTCCTTTTTCTGTCATACTGTATGTTACAATATTGTATAAATTTCAGGTATGTTGAGAAATGCCTGTTCAAATTTATATATGTAGATTATGATGAAAAGAATTAATAAATAAGGAAAATGGTATTCTATTGGCATTTTTATTAATTTCATGTACACTGATTTAACTGTTCTTTTTTACTGCTTGGCAAGTGGTAAAGGCAACAGACTTTAGAGCTGGCTGTTGGTTTAAGCTGTGGAATTGACCGTTGCAATGGTACAAATTTTCAAAGTTGAAAATGTGTAGAAAGTGGCCATCGTGGTATGTGGTGACAGTGCTTACCACAAACGCAAAACAGTATTCATTATCAGTGACTGCATTTACCTCTAAATCCTACTTGTTAGGCAGGAATGAGCATATTGTTGTATCAAGATGGACAATAAAACGCAAGTTCTGTCTGTACGCTCCCACGCTAAAGATTCCTTGGTGGTTGAAAATCAGAGGAAGAGTAGTCGACAAAGGCGTCATCTGGGGAAAAATCAAAAAATTAAAACGTCTTACCTATAAATTGTAGCACTCTTACAGCGTAGATAAATAGAACCTTCTAAAGACAGATAACAGACTCTCCCTGGGAGAAGAGAAGCAACAAACATGTTAACGAGTAAATTTGAGTATGTGGTTTTCCTATCAAGGATTTTTTTTTACCAGCGATGAGTTGGACCTAATTTCAATTTCTTTTAAAGTTTCTTTCAATCGCTGATTGGCTGCGGTTATATAATTTTTCCGCACCAAAGGGCAGGTCATCTTCATGTTATAGCAGCTCCTAAATCTGTTGGAGCTGGGTCAGAACATCCTGTAAAAGAACTATGAAAAGGATAGGGGATAGTACCCTGTCCTGTGGTAACTATTGTTTGAGGGGTTTTGATTTTGTTCAAGTTTCCTTTGACCTGGACTCTAGGTTTTATATTCTGATGGCAATTGTCTATCCATTTTCTTTACAGTGACCGCACATTGATACAACTTAAGTCCATCTCTCCACACCTTGTCAAAGGTCTTTTCAAAATCAATCTAGACCAGTGGTTCTTAGACTGTGGGTCATGCTCCTGGGGGGTCGCAAAGGTGTTTTAGGGGGTCGCGAAGCCATCCTAATTTTTATCATTTTTTTACTCTTTTTTTGCATTGCTCTACTCGCCTAGTCTACAGGGTAAACTAATCTGAAACAAAGTTTCAACTATCTTACTCAAAAATGAAGAAGATGTTATAAATCGACTGCGCTGTCTAGTTTTCGCTATGAATGACACATTAGTCATTAGAAAAGCAATTGTTTACTTTATGAAAGATACAACAAAACTACGACGCATATCGTGTTATTTTCAATCGTTATTTTCACTTGAATGACTGTAAATTTTATTTGGCATACAGTTTTTGATAACTCATTAATAACAATCGCTGATTCCCCATCCCTAGTCAGGCTCGCAAGCTGCATGCATAAGTTCAGCTTGCCTGCCTGGCTTGGGGGTTGTGAGAAAGCAACGCTGTGAATGAACAGATTTTCACAAACTTGATGTCAAATGACAGGTACGGTACAGTAATACATGTCATGTTACAAATAACAAAATTGAAAGCAGATATTTTGTAATGATAATATTTCTTCACATTTAATAGGTTTCTAGACACAAGTGAAGGAAATGCTCCCCGCAGCAGATTGGGTATTTTCTGTATGATCCATTGTTAGTGCTTACAAGAACAAAAATCTTCCTTCCTCTTTGATATAAGTGTTTGATTCTGTTGTAAAAAGGGTGAATTTTGTCAACAGAACAGAAGACTTTGCTTTCGATGGCTTTTTTTTAACCTGAAGGAGAAGATTCAACAATTATTAAATCTGAGGAAAAATATCTTGGAGGATCTTTTCAAGACAAGTTTGTTCTCAAACTATCATATCTTACAGATAATGTTGAACTTTTAAATGGAGTCAGTTTGAAGCTAGAGGTATGACCACAGACAAGAGTGAAGTGTGCTTGGGGTAAGTTTAGAGGCCTCCTGCCATTACTGACATCAAATGCCCTCCCAACTAAAGTGAAGGGAGAACTGTACAAGGCATGTGTACAGACTGTTATGCTCTACGGCTGTGAGACCTGGCCAGCCAAGCTCGAGGACGGACAGAGACTTCACAGGAATGAAATGACCATGAT
>JAUUEB010154563.1:0-14375 GCA_032362205.1 Clione limacina
AAGTAGGGTCGGGACCATTTTCCAGGGTCGGTCGGGTTACAGTAAACAAACACTATTTTCTTTTAGGCCTAATTCATAAAACTCTAGTTGTAAATAGTGTTAGACTCTATAACTATAAGGTAGGATGTAGGATGATAAAAGTCCTAAAAATAAGAACGAAAAAATCAACAAATGGTTTCTGTGATCACGATACAGTTTTGTTATCTTTGCCATGATGAAAACTAAAATAACGGCTTTATCATTGGTATCATTGTATTCACTATGGACAAACAAATGTCATTCACAATTACGATAAGAGAAGGCCGTAAATGTCATAATATCTAGATAGCTTTCATTTCTGGTGACTTGACACACAAGTTTACTTCGGATCTGGATGTATATAGTTGATGCCAATCATTTTAGTCTTTGACCTGCCACTCCCCTCGGATATTTTTTTCCGTGGGATTCAAGACGAGAGACTTACGGTGGGGAGACATTGCGGAGTATGGTGGTAATATGACATGGCCCACAAAGTTTCATCTTTCACACACTTTTTCTAAAACACACTAGGCTCATTCTACGAGACCTAAACTGCGGTGTTTTACATTAATTTAAGATAAAATGACTGTTCAGTTGCTGTAGTCTTGTGTGGAAGTTAGTCAATATATACTTGAATGCACATACGTTTTTGTTGAAAAAAAGCAACATTAAAAATCAAGAAAAAAACGTGCACAATACCAGCTGAAAAACTACGTCAAAGGATCATAGTGCCCCGTGGTGAAGGCAACTTCCTGGTTTTTTCAAGTAGCCTCATGTCATAACTTTTTCCACAGAGGTTTTTGTGATTACGATTGATGACACAATTGCGCAACTCTTATCATAGTTCATGTTCTGTTTATTATCTTTACCTAGGTTAAAACTAAAATAACAGCTTCATCTTTGGTATCACTAACAACTCCAGACCCCCCCCCTCTTTACTGAACCGTCTATAAAGACAATACAATCATCTTGTCTGCTGTTTTCAACCTCTGCATTTTCAGCTCCTGCACGTCACTAGTCACTATCTGCCCAATAACCTGGGTATACTGATGTGCTTCATCAACAATCTTCGGATTGACTCCACAGAAATGCATTCCCCCATGTTTTTTGATTAAGCCACCCACTCTATGCCTTTTTAAAATCTGGATAAAGGCTTACACATTTTGTGATGCACCTGGTGCTGTGTGTCTGCACTGACCTTAAGAAAGACCTCCACTTGTGCTACCCAAGTAGGTTAAAATATTAATTCAATTCCCTTTACTTTAACACTTTTTAGAAACACAAATTCATTATATATCACTTCAACACAAATTAGGTCTTATCTGTACGCTACACCACAGATACATGATGCTATGCTCTGAAGAAGACCTCAATATCAAAGAACTTGACCATCTTAAAAAGATTCTCAGTGTGTCAGGTTTGACCAAAGGCGGTCATGCCAATTACTCCAACCAAAGACCAAATGAAGAGAGAGAATACAAAAGGGTAGTGTAACCTTACCCTATGTGGGACCAGTCACTGACGCTGTTGCCAGGAATATATGCACGGCAGGTATTGCTGTCCACATCAGGCCCTTCAACACCATCAGAGGACGTCTGGTACATCTCAAAGATAAACAGGCCCTCCTGGATCAGTCAGGGGTCGTGTACCAGATGAGCTGCAACGACTGCTCATCCACTTACGTGGGGAGACTGACAGAAGGGTCCGCACACGCATCAAGGAACACCACCGCATGTCCTCCCCAGTGGGACACCATGTTGACTTTAACAAACACTCAATAGATGAAGCATCAGTGCCAGTACTACACAAAGAAGCAGACTGGTTCCAAAGGCAATCTTCGTCCACCAAAAGTCCCCAAATCTGAACAGATGCAGGGGGAGGCATGTCCTCCCCCCAATCTACCAAGATCTGCTACCCGCTGCTTTGTTATGTGATCAAACGTCATCAGGTCGCATGACAAGCACTTAAGATCATTCAGCTGACGAAGATTGTCGAAAGCTGCGGCTGAGCTTCCAATTTCTTCTCGAAGGTAAATGGATTTAAAATCATTCTAATTACAAACCAACTATGTTCTTAAAGTCATTAATTGACGCTTTATCTTCATATGTTTATTTATGTGAGTGAAAACTGAGAGGTGGGTTACAAGAGGAGAGCCTTATGGTGAGGAGACATAGGGGAGTATGGTGGTAACGACATGGCCCACAAAGTTGAAAGTTTTTATCTTTCACACACATTTCTAGAACAAAGGTTCATTCTACCAAACCTAAACTGTGATGTTGTACATTGATTTCAGAGAAAATGACTGTCCTTGACTGAGCAAGGTCCAGTCGCCAGACAGTTGATGTAGTCTTGAGTGGAAGTACTTCTATACTATTTCAGGGCTGCTAGCAGGCAATCATAAGTGAGAACAATGCATTTTTTCCCGTCAACCAAATTTCAACAAGGAAAATTTCCCGCCAGTTTTAAGATAATTTATGTGTGTGATATATTACTGAAAAAAACATTAAAAATTTAGCATCATTTCTACTTTCTTCATAAAGGACAAGGCTAACTCTGTTCAGTCTGTCTATCACTGTGGACACTTTGTAAATTTTTGCTCTTTCGTCAGTGGCTGCAAAGTGACATGCCCCTACTTTGAAATGTACATTGAGGGCTTGCCTCACTACGCGGTCACATTTACCAATGACCGGGACATTCAAGTGAATAATAAGTTCCTGACTGATGTCTTTTACATGTTTCGTACTGGTTGATGTTTTTGAACTGCCTCTTATATCCTTAATTTATTCAATTATACTGCCCATGCTCTCAACGACAGACTAGGGGGGAGAGCTACAAAAAGTTAACGCAAATGTACCGATTACATTATGGGATCAGAAAAGAAATATAAAACACCACTCGAGGTACAAGGATATTTTTCTTTAAATTTAGTTGATTTTAGAGCTATGTTAGGTGGGGGGACTTTGAAAAATAGAAGCTTAATTGTGCATTTTAAAGCTATATTATGGGTGTTGGGGACAATTTTGAAAAATGGAAGGTAAGTGGTGCATTTTAGAGCTATGTTAAGGAGGGTCTGGTCATTTTTTGAGAAATCAAAGCTGAATGGTGCATTTTAGAGCTATGTTAAGCGGTGTCTGGGAAAATTTTGAAAAAAAGTTGAATGGTCACACGAAATTTTATCAACGTGCGAAAAAAAATTTCTTTCTTGAAAATTTCCTGCTAGATTGCTTTTTCGCCAAACGGTTTTAGCACTTTTTCCAGGCCTGCCCAAGATTTTACTAAATGGTGCAATTCTAGGGCACTTTAATGTTATATTGAAGGGTTAGAATGGTTCATAAATTACATTATATATCAGATATGTCACAGCCTATTTTTCCCATTCCTGTCAATGCAGCAATACACAAAAATCAACATGTGTGTGTATGCTGCATCGATAGGCAATGTAAAGAATTATCATATTTAAACAAACCTGTGTTATACCACTAGAGATTCAAGGTGCAGCAGCATTAGTGATGTAGCAGGGGTTTATTGTATTAAACGTAAAGAAATATAACTATCTGAACCTTTTATTCAAGTCACACAGATAAAATAATACACAACTAAGAATGCCAACAGAGTGCCTGCATATTACTTAAGCTTTCTGCCCATGTTTTTTGGAGAGAAGAAGAACTTACAGTTAGTGTGTGTTCTATCCATTCTCCTTACTACCACTTGGCTAACTAAAGGGAGATGAATTGCAGTAAATAGTAAATTGAGAAGCGTCAAGCTTTCACATCCGCTGATAAAAAATCAAGCTTAGTATATTTGACAAGTCAAAACAGGTGATCTTATACTGTAATCCTAAAGAAAAAATTTCACAAGTCTGTTGTTAAGGAGAATGAAAATAAATGGAAGATACTGTATCCAACTTAGAAAATATAGATACCCTATCATTTGAAATTGAATGAGGATTGAGATCCATTTGAATGTGAACATACACTGTTTAAAGACTTTTATGAAATAAAAACAATAACTAATACAAACAAGGTTAAGGCATCAATATCTTTATAAGGACTTCAAATATACCATACACATCTTTTCAGGAGTTCAATACACAATGGTGTTAAAGACATATTGAGAGACAAATAAAAGTGATAGAAATACATGCATGCATGAAATTATGAATCAAGAGGATAAAGCGGCGACGGAAGAAGCTATATAAGGGTTGCAAACCATCTCTAGTTTTGGGGATACTTGAAGTTTCAGGGTAATTTAACACAGGGTAAGACCTTTGAAACCTTTAGTATTCCAAAAAACTACACTTCGGTCGCAATCCAAAGTGAAATACAGACATAGAAATATTGTACATGCCTGTATCTTTTAATATAAATTCACAGCACAAACGTAAATCTAAAAAACATTCTACAAGGAGGACACGTTTATCATATCTCAGTTTATGATTAGATAACTCTGACAGAACATCATTTCAGATCAATTAACACACAACCAGCATCACCTATCCGACTTCCTTCAGCTCAATGGTCATGGAGGTTTCACAACTAAGTTTCAAAAAGGAAACGATGTAGTTTTTTTAACATGACTCACTACCACAACAGATTTCAGTTCTGAAAATCTAGTATACCTAGGCATTTACCTATGAATGGCAAAACATGATGCTATCCAGAAAAGACTGATATTAAAGGAACAATAAAATGTTATTTTGTAAAACAGTTACCAAATACTAGGAAAGTTAAGTTAAAAGACATGATAAACATTTGGCTTAACTGTAATGATGATATGCTCATTTACGATTATTTGATATTCATGGGTAGAATTTAGGTGGTTTTTTTAACAGATGATATTGAAACAGATACACTTAATAAACTCAAAACAAAGATTGACCCTTTCCCCATCAAGTAATGGCAATCACTAACAGTTAAGAGGTATCACCATCTTGCTCCAAACTTCTGTCTGCACAAACTCAGTAAAAAAACAATCAACATGATCTATTTAAGCAAATAATCCACACGGACTCTTTGTAATAGTCATTCACATTTGTTACAAATTGAACCTTGCTCAAAATTGCAAAATCATGAAACAAAAAGTCACCCGAATATTAAAAAAAAGAAACACTTTACCAACAGGATTAGTTCAAGCTCACCTCACACTAGATTATTTACAGGGTTTTATAAGATGTCATTCTATAAAAAATAAGGTACCTGCACATACAAGTGATCATTTTGAATGGCCTCTTTATTTAACCACAGGAAACACAAATGAAAAAAAAATCACCAGCAATTGTGATAGTAAATAAGTTACAACTATTATAATGCTCAATTTCATTTGAATCTTTGAATATCTAAAATGTAAAGATTTATGAAAAGAATATTCCTAAAAGATGAAATTAAATAAAGTAAGCCTTTTCTATAGATTAAATGTCAACAAAATTGTGTTCACCTTAGCTGAAAATGCAAATATGAGCACTTGTTGTGCTGTTAAAGCTAACCATACCTTTAACTGAAATAAAGATTACAAGAAACAAAGGCTATATACAATGTCAGCATGCTGCTAGCAAGATCCTGCTATTATTGTGTTGTTTTGTAGCAATTTCAATATTTTGTGTTACAAAATATCCCACTAAAGCTTTTATTCATTAACAAAGCCTACAACTTGTGTTAACAAATTTGAGTATACTGTAAGTTTCTAAATTTAGACTAAGAAAATATATTGAACATTTAGTTAAACAATTTTCAATACCTGTATTAAACACAAGCACCCTTCTACTTTCATAAAATTAATTAAACATAAGTAACTACTAATAACTTCACAACACCATACAAGGCAAATGATAAGTACGTTGTGATGAAACAGAGAAATATATAATTAAAACTTTAAACTTATAAATATAACTTGTGAGCATAATTTCAGTTTCAACAAGAATTTATTTTCATAGATTGTACAACATTAGACAAGAGGAGATCACAACATTCAAACTCAACACGCTCAAATGGAAACAAAACTTGATTATGATGAATTTACATGGATGGACACAAAATGATAGGTTTATATATAGGCTATGAGTCTGACTAGATGGACATTGCTATACCATAGAGCTGGACTCTCCAATTTTGTCCGCTATCTGAAACATAAAATAAAACAAGAGATAGGTGAGCTTAATGCACAAAATCAATGATAATAAGATAACCAAATTCCCAATTACAGTAAACAACGCTTAAACCAAAAATACTTTTAAACCGAGCTGGACCCTTCAATTTTTTCCGCTATCTGAAACACAAAATGAAATAAGAGATAGGTGAGCTTAATGTATGAAATCAATGATAATTAGACAACCAAATACCCAATTACAGTAAAGAACAGTTGAACAGCAAAACGCTTCAACTGTAACTATCAATAAACCAAGGAAAGTGAAAAGTCCCAATTCATTCCTTCTTTGACTTTGTTAATAAACTATTTAAAAACCAAAATGCCTCCTCTCATTAAACCAAAGTAAATAAGAGTATTCTGAAGTTAACATCCTTATTTTCAAGCTCATCCTGGCAGGGCAGTATATTTTAGTTCATTTTCTTCTTCTTTGCCCCACTTTTTTTTAAATGAGACAAAGAGAAAAATTTTTCTTTGCCCCATCCAAATGGGTGTAGTAAAAGCTAGAATATACTGCCCTGCATTCTGTACCATTTCACTGATAATCTACTATGGCATCTTGATTTTTAAAAAGTCACAAGGATTCAACATGGCTTTACAATCAAAAGTGATAGTTGTATGTGTCAAAGTGGTACCAAAGTACATTCACTCACTACTGCAGTGCAAACTTAACTTACCTTTGCAACATTCCTAAGAAAAATTTGTCTTTGATCAGTCCCTGTTTAGCTAAAATGGCATACTACTTTTAAACCAAAACTATGTCTAAACTGAAAGCAAAAGGACAGTCCCGGATTTTGTTTTAACTGTTGTTTACTGTAAGACTTAACATATGGAAGGGAATGCACAAATAGAAAGGTCAAAATTAAAAACAAATGAAATTAAGGGGGTGCAATGGTGTAAAAGTTTAACCAGATATTGTTCACATATTATTTCACTGAAAATTATATTATGAAATTTTCTGTGATGAAATTTTTCAACCAATCTCCGGAAAAATAATACTTAACGAGTACTAGAATTTTAACATTGGTCCAATTTTCTTTTCCTTTTAGAGAATAATTTTAAGGACCCCTTTGTAGTTGGAAATTGAAGAAAGAATGGCCAGATAAGCGCCACAAAGGCAAAGTTTTAAACAGTACAAAAAGTTCTACATCAACTGTCTGACACTAAAACAGAATACATTTTTGTTGTTTCGTTTGTACACTAGAGTCAACGTGCTTGTTGACTGATTTAGTGTAAGCGAACTACTTTACACAACCATGTTTTTTGTTAAATCACTCACTAACTTCCTTGATATGATGGCCGTCAGGCGGGGTCTGAGGCTGGTGAAGCTGAGATTTTCTTCCACAGTGGTCATGGTCTGTCCCTGGCCTGCTCCGCATGATCTTGAGTTGATAGGCTGTCCATTCCTCATGTTGTCAGAACAACTCATGTGTTGTCTTCCTTATCCGATTCCGCCTTCATCTGTACCTTGCGTAATTGTCTTGCAAAGACTGAAACATACATGGCCAAACCACACCATCTTGTGATGCTTTATTGTAGCAAAGAGAAGTTCTTGTAGTTGAGATATTTAGTAGCTTTCTGTGGCAATTGTTTCAAAAGTCTTGATTCTCCTCTCTGTCTAGCTAGCTTTTATTTAATACTTTGGTGCTACACTTCACACAGAGAACGGCCACTATTCATGTTTAGCAGGTACTCGAAATCTTACCAGGGCCTGTCAGTATTTGATGAGATGGAGAATAACAAAAATGTTTTCTTATTCTTCCAAGATGCAAAATGAGTATTTGACTAGAGACAGTACAAAATCTTGTTAAAATAAGAATTTGAGATGCTGCTATGTGTAGTTGCCCTGTTTACTTTCTAGAATGGGGTCTGTCGTATTGTGCTTGTATGTAGCCAGCTTTCAAGCAAGGAAATGCACAATATAAATGCAAACCTCATGATTATCATATTAGAAAATTGGCTTACTATGGTAAATGCAACATTTTTTTATGAACTTTCAAGCAATGAATCTGAAACATTGCACTTCCCAAATATAATTGTCCTTTATTTTCCTCAGTATTACAGGACTGAGAGAAGAAAAAAAAAGAAATATCAAACAACCCACCGATCGAATTCCAGGCAAATTGAGAATTTGTCCAACCACGGGCACTCTTCTGAGAAAATTGACTGCTACAGGGAAAAAGCCACTGAAATGTAAATAAGAAAAATGTAATGTCAATGAAAACTTCCAAGTTCAATATTTCTTTTGCAACAAGTGATCCCTATAGAGTTCATGTTACAATCTTTAAATATTTATAAAACAGAGAAGCAAAATAAAACAAACAACATATATTACAGGCACATTTCAATTTGTGAAAAGCAATATATGAATGAAGAATTTTCTGCAAGATTTCTTCTGATTGAAGAATTGAATTGTGTCTCCAGAGTCAGAAAAAACATCAGGCTTATAATAAATATGATACATGACGGAGTAAGGATAGCATTTTTAGCTGTCACCATTAATGGATAATGACTCTAAAAATGTTTAAAAATAAAATATACAAGAACATAGTGTGGGTATTCAAGAAAAAACAATTTTCAATATATCAATACGTCTTTTTCTTGTTCCTATTGTCATATGCACAATGTCATAAATAATATGTATGAATCTTAGCATGCCAGAATCATTTTCTAATATAGCCTTACACATGTGTATGCTCCAGATACACACCTGTACTCATGTACAGACACATTCTTAAGCATCAGACTCTAACATTAATTGTCACTGTTTTTTCTGTAAAATTTGTGCCAGACTGATGAGAATTTTGTCTGACAGGTCTGGCTCTCAAGTACATGTCTGCTCCAGTACCAATATCAATTCACCCATGCTCTAAACATATTAATTTGAAAACTAAAGTTACCCATTAAGTTATCAATACTCATTACCGAGCGTTTGGTAATCAGGAGTTAAGTCAGGATTTTTAGGTACAACTTAAGTTTGAATCAAAACACACCCAGACATTAAAGAGGGACATCTGAAAAATAAAGCATCACTTTTTATCACAGCTCTGATACTGTTGCATAAGTATATTTATTCCACATCCTGTATGATCATAAGAGAGAAAACGGCCATGCAATATTCTCTTATACTTTCAAGCTTCCGCTAATACAAATAACCTAGTTTCTCTACAACAGAAAACATATGGGCGCTAAGGCTGCAAAGTGGGGTTAGGACGGGTTGGCCAACGAAGCCAAGCGAGGCGTTGTGAGTATCGATTCTTTACCAATTGGTTGTTCACAAAAATAGTTGCGTTTTTTAAGTTTGTTTATAATATATGTATGACGTAGGTTTTGTATGATTTTGGAAAATTACCATGAATTAAGCCATGTGGAATAAAATGAATACTTCCTGGCTGAGTTTCTATACCCAATTTATGGCACACTCGTCTGATGGATGAATATTGAACTTGCTAAAACTTGATATCAAACTCTTGTGCCATAAATGTGGGTATAGAAACTCAACCAGAAAGTATTCACTATATATCTCCACTCCCTGAACCTACCTGAAAAGTAAAAAGAATCCATAGAGTTCTACAAGCATCCCGATCATAGGCCAGCCTATCAAGACTATGAACATTCCTCCCATGAAGAATCCTGTGCCTTTTAACTTGTGCATTTGAAAAAAGAATCTAAAAGTCCTTTCCAAACCAATCACAAAGGATAATCCACTTATGAAGAGTATCTGAAAAGGTAAAATTATATATATCATTATGGAATATAGAAATAGACAAGAATCAAGAAATTTTCACTTAATAAGGTACTTTTTAGCAGTGTCAGATACAACATAGGCATTTCAAAACCATAGCAGCTCCTCAGTTCAAAGTATCTTGAAATTATAATTACTTCATACAAACTGTACTCTTGGTCTAGACACAAGAAAAAGCGTGCAATTAGAGGACCCTGTGTCAAGCTGCCAAACCAGCCCCCCGCAGGTAATTCTAAAAGCTTTATCCAAAACTCCTGTGAAATGCAAGTCCACAACCAACTGAAACGATAGTAAGGCTACTAGGCTACATTCTCTCAAGTTTGTGAGGCAAAATAAACAATCTGAAATTTAGGCTGCGGCTGCTGTATACATACAGGTCTATAATAAATTTGACAAAATTCAGGTCACCAGTGCTTCATTCATCACAGTGGAATACAAAATATGACTTTGTTATCAAAGGTACACATTTGAAAATAAACAGTTATTTTCATAATTATTTTATCATACATACAGATGGCTGGCTGAAGGGTCTTTTAAAAAAAATATGAAACTCGTTAAAGATTTTCTCAGAAATAAAAAAATAATTATATATCAGGCATATAAATAAAGAATTACCAAATATTAATACAAGGCAAAGACACTATTCAATAACAACTTTGCACCTAGTTAACAAATTTTCACTCTGTAATTGCAAATTATTTATGTTGACCCAAGCTTTTAGAAAAGTAAATTAAAAAACAAACTATACGTAAATATTCCCATAAATATTAAGGATTTCAGTATGCTTACATTTCCAATGGCAAGAAGTCCTTTGTCGAAAAACATGAGCATGCCCAAGAAGAGGAAGGACACACCAAATCCTGCAAGACCCACTCCAATTTCTGAAATTCATAAAGTAAAGAAATACATTAAAAAAGCATCTCATTCAAATGTTGGTACAAATCATTTCCACATGTTTTGCTGTAACTGCCAGCAACGGCTATCAAAGCATAGACTCCTGCCTTTTAGCAACTCAACCATTTTCCTTGATGTGTGCAAAATTGTACAGTCACAAAGACAGGCATTGAATGAGAAACTTCAAGATAAAGGAGTTACTTTGTCTGATTAGTCTAAGAGGAATAAATAGGTTGATATGTTTTCATTTCTTTTAAGTACTGATGTGTATCCCATTTCTAAATTGTGACACTCAGTATCAAAGTTTCCACATGCCACAATTTTTTTAAAGGTTTTTCACATATAGACACTCTTATTCATTGTAAACAAAAATGAAGTCATTTCGAAGAAAAGTGTAGTAGTTGTGGCTTATAGGACAAATATATGAGAAAATGACCTTTAAGATTTTTGTAAACAATAAGTGTACAATAGAAGAACTGCAGTCTCAGGAATTGGAATATGCCATTTAAACACTTAAAATCTCCAACTACAAGACTCTATGTGTCATAAATTATTGATAATGTAAAATGGCAGAGGAAAAGGAATCCAACAAAATAAGATTTGATTTGACATCCATAATCACCTTTTCAAAACAATATCTCAAAAACTTAAAAGTGGAACCTTCTGACCTGAGGCATCACAATTCTAACCCTTACCATTTTGAGTATTCTAGATTTCCTTTCGAAAGGGCTTTTAGTGAGAATGAAGAGGGCTTAACAGTCCTTGCCAAGTTTGATCATCATTAAATCTGTATCAAACTATCAGAGCAACTTTCATATATGCAGCAGGCAATTAATATGATGAGACTTTTTTTTTATTTATTTATAAAGAATATCCTGGAAATTTGCTTATGGTATGTTCAAATGGGGTTGACATAAATAGAAATGTATTTCCTAAAAAGTTTGTTTGGGTCAGATTTTCAGAATTATCGATAATTTGACAGGACGCTATTTTTTTTATTGGCCGTAACTTTTTTGTTTGTAATGCTACGTCAATAAAATTGATACCATTGTAAAGCTGATTAATTTTCCTTTCAAATTCATTAACTCTCATCAGTTCTTGTTGTTTTTTTCATGATTTTGAGGTTAAAAAAAGTGGACTTATGAATGTATTAGTATTATTTGTATTATTATTAGTTTCATTAGTAGTATTAATAAAAGCATTAGACAAAGATGGCGTAGAGTCACGGGCAAAAACATAATTGCAAATGTCGGTCAATTAAATAAAAATAACATTAGCAAAAATGATCGTACAAATTCGAAGTGGATATAATCGTAATCAATAGAATTAAATAAGCATTTTGTTAAAATATTGTATTTTTAGGATAAATATTAAAGATTCCATAGTCATTTAAAATAATCGTTCACTGGTGATCGAAATCTGAAGGAAAGAACTGTTGAGAGTTAAAGTATTTTTATTTAAGTTGTGAAGGACATGTGCAATCACTTACGATAGATCGTTTGCTTTGCGTTTTATCGCCCGCAATCTACGACACCCATTTTTCTCCCGTCTCTTTTTTACTAGTTGTTTACAACCCTTTTGCTTTCAAAGTTACGATTTTTAAGAAAAAAGAGAGTTTTCCGGTCATTTGAGTGTTTGCGGAAATATTGTTATAAAATAAATCTCGAAAAATTGTCAGGATTTCTAAGTTTCGCAAAAAACAGAATTAAAATTGGTTTGGAAAAAGCCTCTTCATCGATTAAATAGTATAGGCAGGTCAACGTGCAACAACGCTAATGCTTCTGTGGCTGTGAATGGGCTTCGATATCGGCAACCTGGCGGGTCATTTTTGTGCTGCGGCTCTTATATAAAGATACTCCCGATAAATGGCTAAATCATGACACTAAATTAACTATAACTTTTTAACAAATTATCTAATTTGAAAAAGATTTTTTGTTCTATGATTAGGAATACCTTATCTATACTAATAAAGTCTAAATACAAGTGTAGTCACAATAGTTTTTTTTAGCTTGGACACCCTAACGTTACATCATTTAGAACTTAGAACAATCTTTACTTTGAATACAATTCACCAATTTTAACAGTTTACGGCCTTACTTTGAAAATCTGTGATTTGCATCATCTTGCTGTTTATAGAAGACTATTGATGCAGACTGGGTCTCCTTGTTGGATGCACAATGTATGAGTTTCACAAGGATGTCTTTGCTGTAGCCTTTTTCAAATCTGAAAAAGAACAAATATGAGGATAACAAATCACTCACTGCTATTTCACAAAAGTTGCAACTTTATATTCTAGATATAAGTTAAGACCAAGCCTAAAATTTATGAATAGCAAAAGACAAGATCATGAATAAAACCTGACCCAAAATTATAATGTGAATTGTACCTTAAAAAAGAACAATAATAAATAATATAATATGGACTTCCTCCAACAGGACCTTTAAAAGACAAACACTGTTTTGCTCAAACCATATATAAGTTTTAGAATTTTGTACCACAGTCATTCCAAACAAGGTTGTTTACTATGAACGCTCAACTCCTAGGTGCCTATAGCTACATATGAGTATGAGTGCTGCAGCCAATGCATACAGGTGAATTCACTTAAAACAAAATTGCTTTTAATATTTTTACCGAATAATCATTTATTTGAACAAAGTTAAAATAACCTTAATATATAATTAGTAATTAATTGCTGCAACTATTCCAAATCTTTAAAAAAAACATAATATGCATGCACATTCAAAGAATCACTCACAGGAGAGGAATGCATTGTTAAAACCGTAATAAATTTAACCCTGTTGATAAGGCCATGTGGCAAGAAAAGATGAGTGCAACTGGCTAAGGAGAGTCCAAAGAATGGAATTTCCCGGCTGCCTAGGCAAGGGCCATCCTCCAAAGTCATGGAGTGAGTCTTTAAGAGAAGGTCCAAACGCCTTAATCCAGAGATGGTACAGGACCCTCGCGCCTGGCGTAAAGCTATTGCATTGTAAAAAGTCAAACACACGTAGCTCATATGCCATATGACTACGAATATGGACAACGACTAGTATAAATGATGATGCTAAAGCATTGTTAAAAATGTGTCTCATCTTTATTAACAACAGTTTTCTTGAAGGTCTGGTAGGTTTAATAAAATTGCCATATTTTGGTCAAATATCAACCCATTTAGATAATTTATGACTTTTATTGCCCTGTAATATAGATAGAAGGCAATAGAAGCATACTCTCACCTTCCTAATAATAGTGCCTAGTGCACAATTTTGCCCCTCGGCACTCATTTCCATGCCTAATAATAATGCCTAGAAGACAGCTTTGTCCACTAGCCTAGTGGCATGGTGGTGGGCGACACTAATTTGTGAACTTGCTTTTACCTTATCGAACTACTACTAGAAGTATACTTCTTTTACCATGATTGTGTTAATATGTAGTAACAAATATATATAATATACAAAAAAGAAATAGACACAATAATGACAATATAAATCCTGTCTTTCATAAACTGATCAAATTGAAAAATACAACTTTAATCATAAAAATCGCTGATTTCAGCGAAGAAATCCGCGAATACAGATAGATTTAA
>JAUUEB010154674.1:0-14375 GCA_032362205.1 Clione limacina
ATGAGCTCTATCTGCCCAGCAGTTACAGGTAGTACCGTTTACTAACATTACGGTAGCAGCATAGTGCTGACACTGACTCAAAATCTTAGGATAACTACTCGAGTAAAGTAGCTAATCAACTCGAGCTGTCACAAAAATAATTATCATTAAAAACAAATTTAAATGTTTAAAATTAAAAGATTACTGCATTATTTTCATTATCAAATTGAAGAAGATTATGAAATTTTTAAACAATTGTATAAAAAAGTAAAATGTATTAAAAAATAATCACTGATGAACAAACATTGATCAGAATTATAACACACAAATGATCAAAGACTATCACTCACTTTTTCCAAACTACTCGAGTAGAGTAGTTCTCAAAAACTCTGCAACTACTTGAGTAGAGTAGAAGTTGCGAAAAAATGCTTCTGAGTACTACTCAAGTAATATACTACTCTACTCGACCACAACCCTGTTCTTCATTCCCGTGTCTATTTTTGTTTTATTTGTATCTTTAAACGGGGCAAATATTTTCAGACCCAATGTTTTTGTAGGGAGTTTTACGGATACAAGCCTAAATTTACAATACAAAATTATTTCGCAAAGTGTCATGTTATATTTATACCAGGTTATTTCTTTTCTTTTTGAATAGTGCTTATAATGTTTTTCAATAATTTATCTCAATCAGGAAGAGACAAATATTTTTAGTACAATCTTTCTTGCATTTTGTGGGGAAAAAAGAATTGTTCATGAATATAATAATTCAAGATAATACATATGATATATTAGCTGATTGCATATATAACATCTTATGTGTACTTTATTTTCAAAAAGTTCATGGAAAACAAAGTAAAAAGTATCAGGTGGCAATCCTAAACAGAAAATAGTCACTTAGTTGGAAAATTCTCAATATTATATTTTCTCGTTCAGTCTCAGTTGTTGGTACTGCAGACCCTGATGATTTATGACTTTATTACTGGGGCTGGAGCCATTTCAAGAAATGGGGTAAGGACAGCGCATAGAGATCCGAGTAGTGGAAGCTGCTGGTGGCGCCAGGATGGGAGGTACTACCGGAAGCCACCGAAACCTTTCAACCCACCTGGTCGGTAGCTGATGACGGCAAAGAAGTGTATGCACGGACACCAAATATGACAATAACACCAACTTGGACAAATAACACCAACTTGAACAATCTAGAAAGGTGCCCACAACCCAAAAGAAGAAGAGAGAGTATGAGAGAAAAGAGAGAGGCTGTACCACCATGGAATCCATAAGGTTGGTACAGCAGGTTTTGCATTCGCGAAACTTTAAACAATTACTTCACAAACACTAAAACTTTTTTCCTTTGAAAAATCACTGAAAGACACTACATCTAACAGACGTCTATACGAATTATATGGATCTTCACTGCGATTTTCAAAAGAACTTGTATATTTCTTATATAGATAAAGGTATATAACTTTTGCTTTAGACTGGCTTCTAGAAATTGCGTTAAAACTGTAGATATATCCAGCTATAGGAATCGATCTTTGAACAAAGTAATGCTTGACTGTGTATCTTATTTATAAATTGTATTTTATTGGTTATTTTATATAGAAAAATAAGTATATACAAGGAATCCATCTGACTACTACACAGTTTTCTGTTTTTCTCATGAAATTCACTTAGCAAGAATCCATATACAGTTCTTCAATTTATGTAAAAAAAATCATTTTTTAATATTTATCTCCTATTTTAGATTACTTACATACTTATCCGTTGCTTGCTCTCTGGGAATGTTGCGAATTATGCGCTGCCAAACCTGCCAATCATCAGTTTTGCGAGCGTAGGCAATGTTGGAGGTTCCTTTCAATATTGCAGTGCGCATACTTGGCAGATAAGTTGTATGCTTTCTCCCTATTGCTCTTTTGCTTTCAGTGGTACCACTAACAGCCACCTTCTCAATTGTGTTATGTCTATATATATGCCTTAAAATATCATCTGTCTTCTTCTGATGTTTTAAAGTAGGCTTCTTTTTTGTCCCAATCATGTTCAGTACCGTTTAATTGGTGACCTTTGCTGTCCATGGTATCTTCAGCACTAGCCTGTAGTTCCACATTTCCATTGCCTCCGAGATCTTTTCTGATTCTTTAACTAACGACAACGTCTGACATTCTTACAGTAAAGGTGTATAGACAAAAGTGTTCACAAGTGAGAGTTATGCTTTAAGAGTTTAGAATTTGTCAATACCTTTTACATTTGTCCAAAGGTGACTTTAGTCTTGGCAATATTTGTATTGTTATTGTCTTTTGCATCTGCTGTGATCATGCTATTTTAGATTAACTGCTCTTTTTCATCTCGTTGCTCAAAGAAAGTTAGCAGGTGAATGATAAACATCAGGCAATTTAAATTTCCCAAGCATATAGTGATTTATACCTTTATCTATATAAGAAATATACAAGTTCCTTTGAAAATTGCAGTGAAGATCCATATAATCACGTATGGACGTCTGTTAGATGTTGTGTCTTTTAGTGACTTTTCAAAGGAAAAAAGTTTTAGTGTTTGTGAAGTTACAATGTCATAAATCATCAGGGTCTGCAGTACCGACAACTAAAATTGAACGAAAAAAAAATCTTATTGATATTTTTCAATCTAAGTGACTATTTTCTGTTTAGGATTGCCACCTGATGCTTTTTACTTTGATTTCCATGAACGTTTTGACAATAAAGTACACATTAGCTGTCATACATGCAATCAGCTAATATATCATAAGCGTTATCTTTAATCATTAATTTCATGAACAATTAAGTATCAGTACTATATTTTAAAAACTATAATACATTTTGAGGGAATACCCTATTACCAAATAGTGACGAGGACTCTTTTCAATAAAGCCAATTTAAATACTAATACCTGCAATATTGGACCAATGCTCGTACTCGAGGATGGAGAGCGGAAGGGGGGGGGGGGGCTCGGTTCTTGGTTTGCCAGAAACTATTATTTGGTTATGTAAAAGGTGCGTTTTAGAGTCATGTTTTATAAACTAAGATTTATCTAAGAGTCCTGATCCATTACATAAATTGCAGTGGCCCAGGAGCATGCAGCACATGCTGTATTTCAATGTCATCATCAGTTGTCAACAGAGCGCGAATTAAAATCGTGAGCGGTTACCAATTCCTAAGGCTACGATGCCAGACAAGTGTTTATACTCTTGTGTGTTGGCTGTGTCAGGGGTCCACATGGGTGTATCTATCTGTGTTGGAAGAATGCAGATCTACCGACAAAAGACCACTGCCGAGACTGATGGTTCTTCTTCTCTCGAGTTGATTGACACATCATTGAGTATATTAATACACTTTTCCGGTGTGCACTGGTCTGTTAAAAAATTCTTGTGTAAACAATTTTGCTATGGCCAAAACATGGGTTGACTGGGGTGTTATAATGAAAAAAATAGTATTGATGTACATTCCTTTTCTACAACTTGTGAGAGGATTTGATAGTTATGTCTTTAAGAGATGATTTGAAGCCAGTCAACGCGATACTGGATTGAGAGTTGCATGAAAGAGAATTCCACAAACGAATATTGCTTTAAAAAAAGAATGAAGGTGAGCATAAACTAAAGAGTGAGGAACAAGTAAGTTGAATGGTTTCCTAGGGTTGGAATTGGGGATAGGGTCTTATTTCGAAATTTGAATAAGGTTATTCGGTATTTTGTATAACAAAGTAAACTAAACTTTAGCTCTTCTTTCAATTAGAGTCAGCCAACCCAGAGTGACCATGTTTTTTTAGTGTTACCATGTTCGCGAGTATAGTTTCCAGTGACGAATCTGGCGGCTCCTTTGTTGAGTTTTTCTAATTTTTTAATGAATTTTGTGTGGGTCCCACAAGCAGCATCAATGCTCTCTTATAGGTCGTACTAAAGCAAAGTGACATTGTTCATTTACATTTTGCGGACATCTGTTAAAGTGTATTTCTAAGAAAGAGGGTATAAAACGCATAAATCGTGACATTTATTATCACTCGGTTTTGCTTTGTTGCTGTTTATTCTTTTCTTATTCCAAACGTACGTTGGTGTAGTAAAGGATTTTTTTTTTAAATTTCCGCATACCGATTCGACAATAAATATAGCCCCATACGCGCCTGAAAAGTTCACTGAGTTGCTTACACAGTTTTGTTAAACAATTTACGGATGAGAAGTTTTGCTATATTTTTTTTTCTTAGTTTACCATATAAAAAAAGCAACGTAATGCTTCAAACAACCAGCCGTAAATAATTACGATGCGTAACCCACACATCCGTATAAACCGTGTATTTGCTTGATGGAAACCTTTAATTATCTATTCTTGATGCCCTATAAGTTATTTTCTTCCGAAATGCATCTATTAGACAGCAGAATGTACAACCGTTCGTCAATTCTTTGACGTGTTCAGTACCATAGCGTTGTGGGGAGATTCAATGATTGTACTTTTAATGGTATTCCATTCTTATGATTCAGAGCGTATAACACTTTACGGTAATAGATAAAAAAAAAGACTCGAAGAGTAAACTGAATAATTAAACTCTATCTAGCAAATCTACTAAAAGTGAATTTAAATCATCCTACGTTGCTCAGGGGTAAATATTCTTTAGAATAACAATCAGATTTGACAGAAAAAGATGAGGGAAAACAGGGGCTTCATGAAGCCAATAAGGGGGGGGGGGGGCGAGGGGAAAAAGAAGGAAGAAAGTAGGAGTAGATGAAGAATATTATGTCTTTGGGAAGTAATACCTCATTTAAACAAATTCTCCCTTCTTAAAACATTACCTCTGCCGTTTTACCCTTATTCTTGCCCCACTATTATATATTTTTAGACGGCATCTTTCTATTCATTTATACTACGTTGATGTAGGCAAAAAAAAGTGACATTGACAAATAATTCGAGATTTCAAAACTTATATTACCTTGTTTTGAATACAGAATTAAAAAAAATCTTAACCATATTCAGTATCAAAATAGCTTTTAACATGGTTGAATAAATGAATGTACTGTTATGTGTTAGTTTAAACATTCAAGTACATACAGCGGAACAGTGTTAGTACGACAACAAGAAGTTTATTTTGTCTACATTTCTTACACTGGTGTGTATTATATTTTTTCCGTCACATTTTTTATCAGACGATCTTTTTGGATTTTTTCAGAGCACAATTTTGAATGCTCATGCATAAATGGCAAAGCACCAACTTAGACATTGACTTTTAAATACCAATTAATACACGTATCGAATACTGCAGCAAAGTCAAGCACAGACCCATACAAATTAAACCGACTAAGGTCGAGTAGGACAATAACATGGTACAATAAGTCATGCACTCATTTTGTAACTATAAACTTAAAATATATCATGTTGTCTAAAACATTCCGTGAAAACAGCGCATCGTAAGACACCTGTTTTGTTTGATTTATTTTAAGCTGAGTATTGCATCGCCTCTACTTCACAACTAGAATTTCGGAATGCTAAGGCTGGAGAACGCGCCCTCAATTCGTCGGTTCTTTCACTGTTATGTCAAAATGTTGACAATAAATGTCATTTACTTAACTGCTAGTAATTTTAATCGATGTTGCCTACAATTTTACCATCACACATCGCATTTTTTATTCAGCTAGTTTTCACTTATTTCCTCGTGTTACATTTGTTTCCTACAGTTTCAACATTGAGAAGAATATCCATACCAAGCCAGAACGTATTATTTGGGCGACAAGTGTTTTCTTTAGATCGCTGTGATAAGAGTCTATTGACTAATGCTTGCATTGCCGATTGCTTCTGCATGCTCATGTTTTTAAACACTGATTACTTTCAATGACTCAAACGATGTTAACCATCAGAAGTTAATTACGTATAGCCAGGCGTGATATATTCTTTAGCTCAGTGGGTACTTCATCTGCCTATCATGCAGATATCTCGGGTTTGAGTTCTGGGAGGTGCAATTGCATGTTTTTGGTCATCATATGTCATGTTGAACTTTAATCCTGTAATACCAGTTAACTAAGTTAAGTTCGATTTTATTGAAACATGTAATTAAACTGAATTCCGTCTCTTAATGCCAGCAGAAAGAGAGCGCGCATAGCTTGGGAAATCTACACCCATATTCAGAATTATGCGCCTTGTTCGAGAAATTTCGCCTTCTGATCTTCAATCAAAACAAAGGAAACTTTACCAAACTACATGGAGTGACTGGGAGTTAATGTAAAACATAGCCTTCATTTGTTAATACATATTACCGAGGTGTTACTATAATCAGCTATCTTTCCTTCTATTTCCGACAACAAATGGATCTTTGAAGTGCAAATTTATCCACGTCACCAAATAATAAGGATTAAGTCATTGACCATGTCTACCAACACGATGCTAATATTTTATTATTTTAATGATCATTATAATAAAACAATCATAACCACTTCTATGAATCATTATTATTACAATTATTGATATCACAAAATGTATTTATATGCAAGAAATTAAAACACAAAAAACAAAAACTATTCTCAAAAAGTTTTTTTAAGCAAAAATCTTTATTATGATATAAAAAAACTACACTTTTTCAGGAATTGTACACCTGTCTAATCTAACAAACTTCCAAGTTGATGAAAACAAAATTTCTTAAAAAAAACAGTAACTTGTTTTTGTTTCTTTAATATTTATATGCAGACTTTTCTGCCTACAACTTCAAGCTCTTTAACTCCCTAAAACAGACATTGTCAAAATCATTGGATAAAAAGGTGCTTCACTTCGTCTTTACTAAGATGTCCATCTCCGCTTGAATCATAATCTTCCAAGAGTGAGGGTATTTCATTGGCTTGAATGTCTATGCCAAGGGTTTTGAGGTATGACAAGAGCTCGTTTTCATTCATTTTACCGTCATCGCCGGAATGTTCGTCAAATTCTATTTCAACACGTTCAGCCAAACTGTAGGAAAGAAAACATATCACTCTCAGTTTGATTGTTCTAATTAATTTCTGGTGTTTATAAGGTAATACGCACTAAAGCATATCCTTTTCAGTTCTATCTGTTTGCGTCAGGTATCGCCATACTGATAGCACTAAAAGAGTTGTATCGTGAGAGAGAAGATCTTAGGAGGGATCGAGCTTTTTTGAAACAATGATTCCTCTGACAAAAAGACCCCTTCGATCGAGAGTAAAGCCTTTAAATGAGGTAACCGATCTTAAGAGGAGTTTTTGCTACAAACACGTTTATTATGCTACCCTTTTCCTCACCAACAGGACCAACCTCTGCAGCCCCAGCCTCCATCTAGTGTTAGTTAGAATGAGTAAAACTTGGAGGTGAAACAACATCTCTTAGATCCTTTGGTCACTCAACAATAGGAAAATGGGAGGAAGAAGGTAAGACTGTACAGATTATCTTTAATTATCTTACAGGGATAACCCCCATTCTGTCTTCCCGCATACCTTCAATACACTCTTCCTATACAAAATCTCCCTCCCAAAAAGTACCCATAGTAGACATAGTCACTTTGCCACGCTTAACATTGATAAGGGTTAGATGTGTCCGAAAATATCTTGACAACAAGTGTGGTCACAAGCAAGCGAGAATCAGAATATGTTTGTGTTGAAAGTATAAAACCTTATACAACCAATTAGATATGAACACTGGGAACACCACTTTAGCTGAAAAAAGACTTCTGTTAAATTCATCTAAGTTTATTTATATTGATAAAAAGGTAATACACAGCAAAGCATACCGTTATCTACATTTTCTTTTAATTCTTTTTTTAAAAGATGATTTTTAGACATAAAAACTAGTTCAGGATTGCTACAAATCACCAACATTCACCTAAATAAAAGGAAACAGTTTTAGAATTAATAGAATAAAATCAAAAGTGCTTGCTTTGAACTAAAAAAGATGACTCATACAGTGCATCATTATATGACTATTGTTACTTTATTGCTAGATAAAGATAACCAAAATTAGCTTTTACATTTTCAAAATTATGCTATAAAAAAGGTTACCTGCAAAACATCACTTTCACGCCCTCAATGAGTTCTGCCTTTGTTAGCTTCCCATCGCAGTCACCCATAATGTCAGATTCCTCAAAGATAACCTGAAAAGAGAAATTTTGTGTTTTTATATTATTTCACTATATCGAGGTGTATCTGGCTAAAAACATACATGTTTGTAAAACAACCTTGCCGGGCCCTATTACGGCCCACCTAAGGTTTAGACAGCCGATTAACACACATAAAATGGTCAAAATTAAAAAAAATAATTTTAAAATAGAAAATTCACCCATTTGACAATAGAAATAACACAACAACAACAATAAACTTCAACATTTTATAAGAGAAATCAGGCCAAAAAGTAACAATTTTGACCAAATTACAGTTAGAAATGTTTAAGATGTCCGTGGGAGTTCACATGTAAATAGCGGAACATGGGGCAAAATATGGTCCTGGGATTTAACGTGTTTTATTTCATCTACTGGCTACAATCAGATATATATCGTTAATTTTAAAACTGTAGACATTTTTATTGGTAGGCTTTTAGAAAACTCGATCATTTACAATTCCTTTAAAAAAGTGTATTTGAAGGAGCCATGAGTTTTTGGAAAAAGTCCTAGCGATAACTACGGCTTCAGAAATTTCATACTTATTTTATTAGGTCTCTAAATTGCTAACCTACGATCCTTTTGGGAATCTACAGTTTTTATGTGTGCTGTTTGTAATAAATATTCTAGAACGATTTTGTTAGATATTGATTAGTATTGAAAACATATCTCCCATAACATTTTTACGGGCTATACCATTCATACAAAATGAACGGAAATAAAATGAACACCAAGCGCAAAATATGAACACCGCATAGTCTGAATCATAGTTTTTGATTTTACAATTACGTGTTTTAAGTTTTAATTGTTGTGAACAGCTTTACGTATATCATGCCAACCCGTGTGTTCGTCTCTTCTTTTAGAATAACATTCCTTTTTCAGTGACACGTGAACATTTAATTCATTCTAAAGGGTAGTTAAATATATTTTACAGAGACAGCGTTATTTTTAATTTGTTTCCTTTGTATTAAAAGTACTACAAAAGCATCTTATATTAACTTTCCAGGGCAAGGCCAGACACTCTACTAGTTACTTATATATGAAAAAAAGGAACAGTTTGCAGATTGTTGGGATTTGAGGCGTGACGGGGAGAAGCACGAATATTTAATCTACCCCTAACACGAAGGAAAGCGAATCCGTTCGAATTTAAGATTGTGAATGTTTTTAAGATAATTAATTAAATATGACCATGTAACTCAAAAAAGAGCGAAAGTTTGCTTGTGGACTAGCACCGTTGGCTTTTTAGAATGTTTAAAACAAGTCTGAAGATTTCAACAAAAAGTTTGCCCTTCTGATAACACCAATTAATTTGAAGCCTGGATTTTAAAGAATTTTACTCACATCAATGTCTTCGTCTGTGCAATTCTTATGAATGCTTTTGATGAGTTTGGTGAACTCCTTCTTATCCATCTTACCATCTCCATTAATGTCATGCTTGTCAAAGTTTTCCTTGAAATATTTTATAAGTGGTGCTGCTTCCATGATTGTTCTGTTAGATGCTTTGCTTTTATTTCTGTGGAAACATTATCAAGTTAAAAATCAGTTTAGATATCACACATTTTCAATTTTAGAAAACACATCAACGTTAATTAAAATGAAAAGGACGTCTTTCAATAATGTTAAATATATTGTGGGCGAATCAAGACAAATTATTAGTCAAGGCTTTTTAAATTTAAATTGGCTAGTTATAAATTATTTGTAATATAACTTTCTTGGTTTCTGAGGGTTGTAACTAAATAACAACTTAAGCGATACATTTAGACGTAATGTTAGATTATTTATACCTGATAGTGATTGTTAGGTTATTTATACCTGATAGTGATTGTTAGGTTATTTATACCTGATAGTGATTGTTAGGTTATTTATGCCTGATAGTGATTGTTATACTTTTTATACCTGATAGTGATTGTTAGATTTGTTATACCTGTCAGGGATTGTTAGACTTTTTTTTAACTTGATAGTGATTGTTAGACTATTTATACCTGATAGTGGTTGTTATACTTTTTATACCTGATAATGATTGTTATACTTTTTATACCTGTTAGTGATTGTTAGACTATTTTTACCTTATAGTGATTATTAGATTATTTATACCTGTTAGTGATTGTAAGACTATCTATACCTAAAAGTGATTGTTAGATATTTATACCTGATACTGAGTGTTATACTTTGTATACCTTCTAGTGATTGTTAGACTATTTATACCTGCTATTGATTGTTATACTATTTTTACCTTATGATCATTGTTAGACTATGTATACCTTATAGTGAATATTACACTATTTATACCTTATAGTGAATATTAGACTACTTATACATTATAGTGAATAATAGACTATTTATACCATATATTGATTGTTAGACTTTTTATACCTGATAGTGATTGCGTGAAGATTGTGAGAGACGGTAATTATAATCTGCTAGTCTGTGGTCTCTGACATACGACGGACAATTTTGACTGGATATGTATTCTAAAACTAATTGACTTTTGTTGCTGCCAGTTAAAGGTTTTTGGCGCACAACGGAAGTGCATTCATTTTAAGGAAAGACACAAAAGGAAAGTGCATCATGTGCGGATGGCAGTCAGGAAAACAGCTTTGTATTGAAGTATGTAATTATCATTAGTATTGAATACACATTATTGTTAGTACATAATATTAAAATATCATTGAGTTTAGTATGTTACATGATAAGAGGACTTAACATGACCTTTAGTTATTATTACTATTATCAGGATTCTTCTAATTTTTCTTAGGCTGTGTGCACATATTCAATTACGTACTTGTGTGTTACATGTATGGTTAGATTCGTATTTTTCTATGTGGTTACTTGTATACGTTTATCTGCAGATGACAATACATTTCTTTATGTATTGTGTAATCATGATATGTCAATCAACAACTCTTATATTTGTTGAGCTTATGTGTTACAAAGAATACAAACTCAATACTGTGGCTGTTATCGCGGAGCATACACACACATAGATACACAAATAAACTGACGGTCAATCTTATCAGTCTAAATATATTAAAATATATTAAAGGTTGATTTCGTTTCATTTTAATATCGAATATTCTCACAAGAAAGTAAAATGAATGAAAAATAAAGGATACAGAATAATTTCACGATCTTCAATTAGTAAACCCTTCCTCACCTGAATACAACCGATACGTAAGCAAACAAAGTGGAAAGTGACTCGAAATATACAAGCATTGCAGAGTTAAAAAAAACAGGACCTCGCCACTTCAAAACCACACACCGTAACGACCTGTGACCAAAAACAAACACAAAGAGGATAACAAACTTTTACGACATTTCAAATAATGTACAACATACAATTCTTTAAATTTAAACCTATTACACCTGTGCAGGACTTGTCAAACCGGTTAAGGAAATTAACGTACAGCTTGAATGACTTTAAGTGAATAAAATAAGGGTGTTGACGGATGGATATTAATAATTATCTGATGCACTTTATAACATTTGATACTATGACAAGGTTGACGTTGAGCAATCTACGATGGACTAGTGTCAAAAGGTTAAAATTATATAGCAACATCCATATTTAAACGCCTTTTTAAACGAATAATTTCGCGTATTTCGCAAAATAAATTCCTAGCGAAATGTTAAATGTAAAACATGAAAATAAAATGGTATGTTACTCGGAAAATAACTACGTGAAACAAAACTTACTTAAAAGGGTTGCACAGTATTGATGTAAGGAGGTAGGAACAAGGCAACATATCCACCCAACATACAAGAACGATCGGGTTCAAACCTGACTAGTGACCCATGTTTGCTGCCGCTCTCCATTAACCTAGTCCCCGTTTGGGACACGTTTCTAAGCATAATTTTCATTTAACCGCCTTGTGTTACGAGGGGCGTACAATAAAAACAACAAATCAAACAACGTCAATGTCGTAAACTTTAGAAAATCAGCATAAGGGTATGATTACACGTAATTATCATGAACAATTCATCATAGATAACACAACAGATAAATCATTTACATTAAAGCAATGCATACACAAACATATTAAAAGGGGGAACGAAAAAGACGTACAAAAAGGCACAGACGACTTTCCAAAGGGGGTACTGGACCTTTTGCAATTTCATATAGGTTAGAATCACCCATTGGAATTTTGGCTGTTTTCACTTTATACTACTAGTAAAGTTTTGGCCAATAAATCACACATACACATCTGAACACACAAATCTTGATTTTTGCCACAATAGACCAAATTGGGTATGTTTTTTAAATAACACAAAATAGGGCCACATAATTACAAAAATACCTACGAATCAATACTTGAGGCAGACTTTTAAGATTGATAAGCTTGATTATTCAATGATTATCTCCCATCAATGTGATATGAAATACAAGGTTTAACATAAGCTCAGTTCATGCAAGTCAGCATTGTTTTTTAAAAAAATCACTCTGAAGTTGATTTGACAGCTATATTGGTGAATAGTGATATCATTTTGTGTGAATACACCAGAATTCATCTGAAAAAGAAATTAAGCAGATATTGTGTTTTACTGACTCACAATTTTAAATTTTTTCGATAATTATTGTTAAAAAAATGAAAAAAAGTTTCAATAAAGTATACTCATCAATGTAAAAATCAATTAAAAAAAACAATAAAAAAGCAACAAAAATTGCTTTTGGTACAACATGCACTATTTAATTGCAATATATTTTAGATTTTTGCCAATATCCTGCTAAAGTTAGCTTTTTTGGCCAGCTTTAAAGCCCAAATTGACTAGACAAAAGTGCGTTCAAGAATTTCACTTTACGAATAAGAAAGCTTGTGGAAGACAAGATATTGCATAAATAATTATTTTTTATGCTGGAGCTATCTGTTAGATGCACATTTTACATTAAATGCTGTTTTAACAAATCAAATGCCTACATAATGGCCAATATCTGCTATGTCATGTTTTCAATTAGGAAATGATAGGCTGTTTCATGCTAAAAGGATGTCTTACAAGTAAAGAAATGTGCAAATCAAACCAATATTACTCATTTAAAAAAAGAACCCCCCTTTATTCACGATCTATAGATATTTGATGATAAGACACCCACTCTATGTCCATTCTAAGATTTTATCTGGACAGCAACACTAGACAGACACATTGTCACAATTACCTACGGATCAATCCTTGAGGCAGACTTTAAAGAAAAATCACTCTTAATTGAAAAAAACCTGAGGTGGCCTAAATTCACAGATATCAATTTTATGATGGGAGTTTTTTAAAGCAGGATTTCAGCATCCCATAATTACAGTTTTGTTTCGGTATAATTCCAGTTTTGTTTCGGTATAATTCCAGTTTTGTTTCGGTATAATTCCAGTTTTGTTTCGGTATAATTACAGTTTTGTTTCGGTATAATTACAGTTTTGTTTCGGTATAATTACAGTTTTGTTTCGGTATAATTCCAGTATTTCTAATAGGTGATTTTAACCTCGGACTTCAAATTTCGCAAAAATGTGTAGTTTGACCCTAAAAACCGTAGCTGCATAAGCGGGACCTAAATTGCGTAAAATTACGCATTTATGCGAAGACTTGGCAGGCCTGCTCCCCTCTACGCACCTGACGCTAACATTGTACGAGTAAAATATTTTGTGAAATCATCAAAAAGCATGCATTCCCGACCATCAGCAACTCTAGACATTTAGTCATCAAATAATAAACACACAAGTTAATCAACAGATCAGATAGTAACATTATTTGTTTAAGTACCTACGGTGTTCTTTTACAAGAGTTAAACTTATTAAGCTTAATCTCATTACCATCGTGAATAAAGATAATAAACTCTCTTTGCACCATCCACGACAGATAAATGTATTTGTGATTTAATATTTTGCTAGTGCTGAAACGAACTTGTGCTTAACTTTCTGTATTCTTGTAAACTTTATAAAAGGTACAATTTTGTTACATAAGCTTTGAACATTAATTAAACTGCATTGTTGATACTTGATACGTTATGATCACATGTGTTTATATCGCTAGTTTTAATCAAGTTAAATCGATGAAGTAATTATGGAAGTAAACTATCTTTAAATTAGTTCTCTTTGGTACAGGGTTATCTAAAAGATCAACATTGAAGGCACGTGATATCTTCAATACTTGTTTTATGACCCAGAAATGTGTTGCATGATTTGACTTGGATAATTACGTTTGATAAACAACAACACTTTCCCATACAGACGAGACTGGTTGACTTGTGGTTTATCACGGTCAACATAGAGACGAGACTGGTTGACTTGTGGTTTATCGCGGTCAACATAGAGACGAGATTGGTTGACTTGTGG
>JAUUEB010154785.1:0-14373 GCA_032362205.1 Clione limacina
GATGCGAATACTTTTTTTTCTATTTGTAGAAATAATGCATGTATTTATAGAAATAAGCATATCGATTATAGTCGACATATCGATTAATGTTCTATTTATAGCCGAAGCAAATACGATTTTGTGTAATCTTTACGTCAAATAATGATCAAATGTGACATTTGAGAATGTTTGTTATTCACTCTGTCTGACTCAAAATATAAATCTCATCATTGTATTTTGTTTCGATGTACATAGTTTTTATCGAAATGCACATTTTTCTTCATTCGTACAATTATTTACGCAAATCTGCCATAATATATATGAGTTTGTGTGCTTGTTCCTTTTTGTGTAACCTTGACCGGAGTCATTTTTTAACTGAATGTTGCGGGAAGCCCTTATACGACTTCAGAAGATGTGCTGCATTCATAATGTAAGATTGCCAGAGTGTGTATTTAGGACATTTGGATTTTCTTTTAAATGTGTGACGGGTGGAGCTTGTGTCGGCTTATCACCATCCGGTTAACAATCATAACGGTTTTTAGCTTCGTTATGTGACCCTACGTTTAATTGTGATATAGAAATAAATTCCATTGTTAAAATTATTCACACAACGGTAACGTAAATGATTGGTTTCTTATTCTTTTATGTCGCCGAAAAACAGGAAGCCCACCTGAATATGTGGAGTTTAAACATGTTTTTTGCCTTAATGATGTGTTTGAACTATGTACCTTTATGACATTAGCTTATATTAATACTCTTATATAATAATGCAGGTGCTAAGTTTCTTCAGGTACGTTTGTTAAATGTCATGGTGTAAAGGATTTCTCGCTGTAATAATTAGGATAGATGAATACAGAGAATACGATGCATATAACAAAACCGTTAATTTGACCAAAAAGCCGATTAATTCATGAGGCTTAGGAATGTTAAGAATAAGGTTAAAAGTTGCTCTTACCTTAAAATAAATCAGAAGCTAAGAGTACATCTAATAATGCCGTAATCAATTTATGGTTTAATCTAACCAAATAATGTATTACAGATCAACATATATTAATACATCTGCTAAGGGGAATAGAGATAATATTAATCATATTTAAAGCATACACTAAACACGGCGTTCAGTAGTAGTAACACATTACTTATTATTATGTCGTTAGATGTATGTCACCATAAATATTCATAAACACTTCTTAATTCATGAAGCACAGCACGAAACCGTTTACAAATGTAGCAGTAAATAATATTTTAAAACTATGCCACTTCTTATGTGCACCCCTTAATATCATTCATAAAAAACATTAAATTCCAAGCGTTTGTTATATAAAATGATATCCTAAATAACAGCAATAACATACTTTTTTATTTAATTATTGATATTCATATTACAACATTTTCACTTTTGCGCACGTTTTATTTTGGTATGAGTTAAAATACTTCCTACATAGCTATCTTACTTTATCTATCACGGAAACATTCCTGAGTGTCTAGCACTTAGGCTATTAATGATAGACAGGGGCTTACTAGTAACTTCGATAGTCCTTGAAACATTATTCTATGGCGTTAATTATAGACAGCTTTTATAACCAGGTTATATTAGCAAAATGAAACCAGAGCTGAGTGATTGAGTTATCAGATTGCGGGAATGGTAATCATTGTAACTGTTATTAGAGATGATAAACGCATTGGCGTGAGTATTGAGCACTACCCCACCTGGATAAGTAAGAATGTGTTAATAGGGGTCTCTCTATACATTCAATTAACGCCCGAAAGGAATGTATTGCATCGATTAGGCGGGTATATAAACATAGACACTGGTGACGAACCTTGCATAAAATAAATACGTTGAAACTTCGATATTTTAGCAACTGAAATCATTAATCATCAAACAATCTTCGAAACTAATGATGTGTGGTCTTTGTAAGCAACTCAACTTTCATCTGTGCCCTTGAAGATTAAGAAGATAAATGATATACGCCTTGGGTATTGACAATGCTTAACTCTCTAAATTTCTCTATGGCTCCAAGAAACAGCGTTTGAATATATTATATTAATAACAATTAGTGTAAACTGTATATCCATAATACATAGTGTCAGCCAGTCCTAAAACGAATAAATATTATATCAATTTGGGCAGCTGTTAAACATAAATATAAGTGTTAACAGTCTTAAATGTTTGTTGTCGGGGATCATTCCGATAGACACACGACAACTTATATTGTGCAGGTGATAAAACACATATTTTAGATTTGGACTGCTTTTTTCGTATGCAAATTTTTAACTGTCCAAGCTTCACCATACTGTGTGAAAATATTTAATGAAAATCCAATGTATGTTTTGTTTACATTCGAATACGTTATTTGTAAAAAAAGATTAACCTGTGCTTAACGGCGACAAAACACATTATATGTATTAAGAAAAAGCCACACATCAGATTCCTCTAAAAATATGATAATGTGTAGTAATTATGCTGTATTTGGGAAAAGCCCACAATACGCATCTTCTTCAGAATACATATGATTGACAAACCTATGTTTGCACGGGTTCATATATTACATGAATAACGCAGGGGCGGCACGTCATATATATCTTACCCGGCACCCAATAAGTTTTAACCATGAAGAAGAACAAATAAAACAATATGTCTTACATCCCCTCCTGTCAGTTTCTTTTCCAGCTACTTTCGAGCTTTTTCTTCATGATCTTCTGACTTCAATTCGCGATTCTTAACGTGTCTAGATATTATAATCACTTAATCGTTATTATTAATGATTTTAGCTCTATCTAGCGGGACACATGAACTAATACTAAAATGTTCCCATATTTGCACATGCAGTAAACAGTTATACAAAAGTAACTACCTGGAACAAAATCTTCTTAACAAACCAAAGTCAAATACATTTTTCTTAAGCAAAACGCACATGTCAGTAAACGAGTTATAATATTCAAATCGAAAATTAACATATTTTTGGTATTCGACTCGCAAATTGTGCGTAACGTAGAATGACCAAAGTATACTGGATCTTGTTCAAGTTGGTACAATTGAACTGGAGTAATGGAAAACATTTGATGAATTAAACTATTTGACTTGAGTATTGAGCTCTAACGACCTTGGTGAGAATGTATGTGATGCCAGACGTCTGAGTATAAGCTTTACTTATCAACACCTGTAGGAACGAGATAACATCGATTAGGCGGATATAGAAAGAGTACATAACAGGCAAAGTGATTTGAAATAATCATTCAAATGTGCTTGGGCAAACGAAGTCGTGAAATAAAGGAGACGTGTATACTATGTTAAATGGTTTCATATTATAACGTGTGTTTGCAAGACACCGGAATCGTATTATTACTTTAGAATATATGTTTTATATTGATAACAAATATGCCTAAACATTATATTGTAAATATTGTGTTTAACGATTTCGTCTTTGCAATTCTTGCATTTCTTTTCTTCAAAACATTCATAAACCATAGGGTATATCTTAGTTTGGTCTGTATAGTTAAAAGAAATGGGTCTCAGCTGTGAATAATCGATAGTCAAGACAAGAACATGCATTATTGATAATAATACTTTAGCCGGGAATTTTTGTCGAATCGTTTTCAACCAAATAATCAACATACTTATGCAACGGACAATGTATTATCATGTATTTCTAGTTAATAACTGTTCATATATTTACATATATTTGAATATTAGGGCTTTACTTGCAGGTTGTAACAGAAATAGATGCACAACAAACCATAAATACACAGTCGTTGAAACTGTCAACGGGTTTCTTAACAATCATGCCAACTTATAAAACTGGTACCACAGTGAGAACATGTGTCAACAAGTATACGTTAGGAGATTGAAGCAAGAAAGCAACATCTACAAACTTAAGCTCGCAGTTAGATACCTTTAATTTGAATTTCATCTTCGTCACTGCTATACTAGTATAAATAAGATAACTATCATTCCTATTAATTCAAACAGTGCCCGATATCTGTTACGTACATTCTCAAGAAAAAAAAACTCTTCAGAGATAGCAAGCAAAATGGAGTCTTTTTAAAGAAAAATGTAAAAGACAAAAGAACCGTCTTATCAATAGAATACTGTTTGAACAAGCGAGATGAGTAATGATTAAAACGTCTATGAAACTAATGATAATGCGATTTTCGCTGAACCTTTTATTCTTAGCCTGTGTGGTAAAACGGACACATTATACATGCATTGAGTGCGGACATGTTTAAGAGCGTCCAACTTGTCCGTGATAAAACAGGTATGAATAGCATCTTTCTACTTCCACCGTGAAAATATAATAATAAAAGTAATTTACATGCATTTAAATAAGGTTTGATTCAGTGGCCCAGAAGGTTTACCTTTTATAACTGGACTATTCTTCTTCATCATAATCAGTTCACTCAAGACATGAGTAGGGACACTGATTCTTGCAGTTAAAAGGCAACTTGGATAGACCCATCGAGTTAAACAAATTGATAACATATAATCAAAATAGGGGTTAAAAGAGGGTGTCGCTAGTGAGGTAAAAACATGTTACTTGATTGTCATACAAGTAGGTTAAAAAATGAATACCAAAAACTAATATGCAGACTTGACTGTTATCTCATTCAAACTATTCTTGAAAGAATCTGCATTGACACTGGTCTTAATTTCCAACGGCAGGACATTCCATAGTCTCACAGTGCTTGGAAAAAAGGAATTTCTGTGACAATCTATTTCTGATCTTGGTATGACATATAGGCTTCTTTGCTATTTCTGGTCCTGTTTTTTTTGTGAGGTGGTTTAGTGGGGGAGTTTTCCCCTTTTCTTGTTTACCTCAAATCGGGGACATTACGCAATGCCCCCTTAAATGCGCACCTGCTTCTAAGTCGAAACGTCGCGCTTCTTTATTCAATTTGGATTTTTTTCTTTAATGATTTTATACTCATTGTTGAATGTACCTTTAGACAGACAGGAAAAGAAACTTACGTAACTAAGCCAGTCAAAACAAAGGAAAAAGGGGTCTATCTTAAGTCTTTACAGGCTTGTTATACAGGTATGTTTGCTTTACAACTTTATAAAAACTATAAGGTAAATTGATAAGATTTCGTTAAGAAAAAAATAATTAGTCTCGTTGGATAAACCATCAAAAAACGATTCTGGTCGCCGTGTTGCCAATCACGTCTCACGGCAGACTGACCCGCAGTCCGAAGTCCAACAACTTGTTTACATCATACAAATGAGCTAGGTCCAAAGGTCAGTTTTCTCGGTCAGTTGACCCAAACTGATAACGCCATATCACTGGGACATGTTTTGGTTTGCTCTCTGTTCAACGGAAAATACACAACCAACTAGATATAATTGAGCAATTCTTTCTGTATTTTTTCAGTTGATGACAAGTGAGCATAATAGATTAGATATAAATCTATGTTGGCATTTTAATTACCTACTTTTTTATTATGTAATGATTTTAAATCAGCTTTAAGTTATTGGCATTACTCAAATTACTGCCTTTGCCTTAAGGTAAAGTAAGTAGGTCACTTGACTAAATTCTTGATAAGGAAATCATGTAAAGAAGATAAGAATAAGAACCTGCAGGTCTGATTGAATTAATTAAGGTGGGGCAGGCTTTCATACAGGGCGGCACCCCTTCCAACCTTACCCTATCTTACCCCGCCCCTACATAAAAAAATCATCCATAATAACTAGTATATATATAATATAAAAGTAATGTAACAAGATATTTTAAGGCATTGAATACATGATGATTACTTGATCTTTGAGACAGTAATAGACCTTTAACTTTAGGTCCTCAGGTGTCTCTTCATTGACTGTCTTTGTTTATTCTTTTGCGCATTCGTTTTCTGACTTGTTAATGATTGTAACAGGGGGCAGCATGGCCGAGTGGTCTACGCGGACGAGTTCGAACTCGATCACGTGATCTCAAGAGACTATCTTGACAAAGGTGTCGTGGGTTCGACTCGCTCGGTAGGCAAATGATTTTCAACAGTGAAAATATATGAGAGCCATGGTGTAATGTGGTTTGTGCTTACACATGTACCCCTAGATCCCTGATAGGCAGGATCAAGCACATAGTCCCATCGGAGACGGACGATAAACCGGAGCCCTGTGTGAAAGCACGCTAAAGACCCCTTGATGGCTGCTCAGAGTGTCATCCGGGCAAAATTACATACACTGAGTCCTATCAAACATCTCCAGTAGTGTTCACAATGTTGGGCTTGGGAGATTAATGGAAGAAGAAGAAGAAGATCCCTGCATCAGGTCTCCTTTGACCTTTTCCTCAAATCATGTACGGGTTAAAGTGGCCCTAAGTGACCTATCAGGTTCCACTATGTTTTGTTTATTATCAAGAACCGTAAACTGAGGTTACTAAAACCATGTGGTAAGTAAAGGCACGCCTGTAGTCCAGAGTATGGTCATTATGATACATTAATACTTTCATGAATCTGTTATTTTATCATAACAATGATAAAATAACACCAACACCAATTGAATTACAGTCAAAATCATTAAAACCGCACACTTAAGCCGAAGTTTTGCATAAACGGAACAAAAACCTGGAAACTTTTTTCCTCTTTATCTTTTTGTAAGAAACATGCTTAAACCAAAAGAAAAACACCTGTTATTGTTTAAAAGAAACAAACTATGACAAAATTATCGATTTTTTGTGATAACTTTGGGCATCAAAAGATTAATCATAGCAAAAAACCACTGCCATTTTACTTGAAGACTAGCCCAAATGTGATTCACTTGTATTTTAAGACATTTTTATGTGTGACTGTTGCCTACCTCAAGGAATAGAGTGGGGCATGGATTGGGACATTACATACATTTTACATCCACTGCTTGTTGACCCCTCGTATAGGGAATTTTACTGAATAACAGTGGATTTCAGAATTATTTTAATCAGAAGAAAATCATGCTTCCCAAAAAATTTAGTTTAAGCGAGTTTACCTCTACTTTGAAAAATCTCATCATTACATTGGTGGCTTTAGTTACCCTAGGCTATAGTCACCCCAGTTTATGGAAACCATTTTTTAACAAAAGATATTGGATGCAAATTCTCTCTTTAAAGAAAATATGCTTAAGTTTCTTGTGAACATTCTTATAATATTTTTTTTTTAACCTTGAATAAGCCAAAGTCTTCTTATGTAAAGAACTATTTGACATACTTTTCTACAATATGTTCTAATTGTTTCAATGATTGTTCTTGACAGGAATAATCAGATACATGGGACCTACAGAATTTGGTGAAGGAACATGGCTTGGTCTTGAGCTTAGAAAACCAAAAGGCAAAAATGACGGAAGTGTCCAGGGTAAGCGTTACTTCACTTGCCCAGAGAACTGTGGACTCCTGGTCAAGCCAAGCCGAGTCAGCTTACGTGGTATCAATGGGGCAAAGATTTTGGCAGAACAGAATTCAGCTTTGGATATCTCCCAGAGTATTGCTCGTGCCACAAGAAACAGCAATGGGAACTTGTCATACAGAGAGGGATCAGTGCCGGACTGAGAAAATAGTTTAGAAATTAATATCAATGATGAAAACAATATGTGTATCATGAGGTATAAGTCAAAGACAATGAGAACTGTGATGTTACTACATGAGTGCATCACAAAGTTCAAAGCTCAACCTCAAATTTCAGCAAAGCCTGAATTTACAAAACTTCAGTTTAACCTGAATGGTTCATAACTTGGGTTATGGAATAAGGACACCAATAATCCAGATGTACATGTACAATGTATCCAGATGTACAATGTATCCAATTGCTTGATTATAAGTATATTTACGGGGAAGAAAAGTATGCAAATCAACCCTAATTAATTGCCAATCTTTCAGCTACATTTCTCAACTACTACAAACAATTGAATGGTGCTATCCATATAGAACAGAGTTCAACATAGAAATATGTCACAGCTATGTTTTTGAATACATCGCATCATTTTGACAATTCTTTTTTTAATCTTAAATTTTGTAAAAGCCAATTTATTGAGTATTAATTGTTTATAGTTTGAGATGGGTAGAAGTAAATTGTTCATCATGATAATCATTCATCAACGACAACAAGAACAATTATGAAACTCTCTGTGTATCATTTTTATTAGTTAATTGATTAACTAACTTTGTCAATGTGTGTGAGTAATGATTGGGCAATTCAAAATTTGATTGAATTATTAGTATTTGCAAAAATTCAGTTTTTTATTTTTGATACATGAGAGTCTGGTATCAACGAACTTGGATCCAGCTCTTTTAATTAAAGTGATTTATAACTATCTTCTGTAAAAAATCCGGTTGCAGCCAAAGAAACTAATCCACTAAAATCTTGCTCATTTTAATAAATAAAAACCTTATTTCATTTTCTGACGACATGCAAAGAATCCTGTTGTTGATTATTTTTACTGTTTTGGAGTTATGTTATGTGGATTCTTTATCGCTTTTTGTAAATAAAATCCAACTAGAGTATTAAATTAGTATTATTAGCTAAATAGATAAACAAGTATTTAAATTTTTTTTTATACAATTTGTGTATGGGAAATTTGCAATCATATAACACTTGTGTAATCCTAGATACCAATTTAGTATTTTTAATTAAAAATAGATTTCTTTACAAGATAAGGAGGAATAAAAGATCAAGTGAGGAATGTTTTTACTAACTTTTATGTAAGGCTAGCTCTTAATTTTTTGTATTTCCAATCAATGTTTTGTCTCAAAATAGAAAAATGTACTGATACCACTTGTCGCATATATTTTCCTATTAATCTTTTTGTAAATATGTAAAGTTTGTCTTTAGGAAGATGTAATCAATCATTAGTATGCATGTATTTCATCGTTGGTGTCCCATGAAAACAACCACTCTTCTGCAACATTGCGGAGCCGGCTTGAATATGTTACAGCAAAGGCGACTCAGGTTGTTTTCTCACATAGAGAGAGAAGTTCTGAAGATTGCTGGCTGAAGAAGGTCAAGAACCTGAGGGTACTTGTTCCTGCTGAAGTTGGTTGACCCCTGCTAGCATAGAACCAGCTAATCTCTGAGGGTCAAAGGGCTACTTGTCATAGGAAGTTCAAGACTGAGACGTTTGGAAATCTGCAATTGCATAGACAAGTCTAACCCGTGGCTTTCCATGGAAAAAGGGACTATAAATTGATGATCATGATGTTTGTTTTTCTTCTTAAGGATGTATACATGTTCTTAATGATGCAAAATTGAGTTTGAATTCGGAGAATTTGTCTTTTAATTCGTTGAAAATTGTGTGAATTAGTAATCTTATTCTTTGGTTCTTTTAGCTTTTATTCAAAGGGCATTCATATTTTTTAATAGCATTGACTGAAAGTTCCAAGGGGAGTTGTTGATTTCCAGAGGGGGAGGGGGGGGGGGGAGTTGAGTTCTAGGACCGTGGACAAGACTTGGATATTATTTCAAGTCAACTGCAGAGCAAAACTTTGAAGGCACTATTTTCTAAGTGCCTTAATATAAAATGTGTTGGTGTTAAACTCAGTGATATTTGAGCTAAAGAATGTTTTGTTTGTTTGTAATAGTTTATATGCCCCTTGCAACTCAAAGATAATATTGTTTTTTCAAGTTATTGGGTTTTCTTCGTTTTTAACAGAACTCCAATAACTAGTACTAGGAGCAACCCCCACTATGCAGCAATCTATCAAGACCAAAACTGTTTTCCAAATCATGAATTCAAATCATCAAATATTGGTGTAAGCAGCAGTATGTATGCTAACAGTTAAGTCATGTATGTTCTAGTCTAATAAAGATCTCTGTGATAAACTTAACTGTGGCCCTCACATGGGTCTATGGACATCTTATATTGACATGTTTACAGTAGTATTCTATGTCAAACCTTAACTGTGGCCCTCACATGGGTCTATGGACATCTTATATTGACATGTTTACAGTAGTATTCTATGTCAATTAAATAATACAATACTAGTTTAGCCTATGTTTTCATTTTATGCCCATTCATATGTTCTCCATTTCTATTGATAATGAATCAGCAATATACCAATACCTGGACCAAAATAAAATTTGTAAAATACAAAGTATTTGTTTTTATTGTCAGTAATTTGGCAAATTGGTGTGAAAGATACCTATGTGGACCTTTGAAAAGCATTTTTTTTAAGACCTGGGTTTATAAACTTATGTATGAGTATTTTGAAACTTGACTCGACTCTTCATCACACCCCACACAAAACCACACTAGAAAGAAGTTATGCAATTCGAATTTGAATACAGAAATCATGGAGCAACGGGCAAATTTTACAAGTGTCCTTTGAACATAGGAAAGGGATTATGCGCCAAACCCAGACAATAGTCATAGAAAACTCAATTAAGGTGTGCATTATTTGAAAGATTTTGGTGTCCTACTTTGGGAAATAAAGCCAATTCTGTAGTGATCAGTATTGCTCATTTAATAATATATTTTTCATCTTTGTGTGGATTTTCTTTTTTACATCAAGTGCTTTGCTTTAGATAACAATATTGAATACACATTTGTGCATGTTCTCAAAATTGAGAGATTATGTAAAGGTTTACAAGATGGAAGTGCTTCCTTGGCTTACATTCCAAAAGTCTGTACGTTGGGCATTTTTAAAAGCCTTTAGGGCACTTTAAGGTCATGTTGAACAGTAAGATTGGTTCATAAATTTCTTTAAATAAGTCATCAGATTTGAGTGGCTGATGTACTAAAAGGCAATTTTTTTTTCAAATATCAACTGATTGTGATAAAGTTGTCTCAAATGAAAGGGGAGATGCAACTATATGTCCTAGATATATGGAAAACGGAAGATTCCTGTCTTCAAATCTCATGAAAACAGATTCTCCAGGATTTCTGAAAATTAACAGATTTTTAGTGGTAGGTGTACTAAAATAGCCATGTCTTGGTCAAATATCAACCGATTTTGATAAAGTTGAGTCTCAAATGAAAGGGGGGGTGTAATTCTAAGCAATAGTGGCATTAACTTAGCAAAATTACAATGTGACCCATTACGCAGTAGTAAAATAATTAAAAACAGACTTTTCTGCATTGGTTTTTTCCGCAATTTTTAGAACTTCACGTTTTTTAAGCTGAAATCACCCAAAACCTGATAGTCAGTAAAACTCAATAAACAATTTCAATCAGTTATTGAAGATGGTTTTTAAAAACAACCATCCTCTCAGAAGTATATCAAGATTATTTAAGAAAATAAAGATGAATCAACAAGGTACTATATGTCAACAAGGAATGAATTTTTATTTTATCTTAACATAAGAAACTTCAACAGCAGATCATATTCAAACTGATTTCAATATTCAGTAAAAAATAACATTCAAATAAGCCAAAATATAAATACAAAAAAGGAGAATTGTGTCCCACTCAAGTTGAGATACAATACATTTAACCAATAATTGTATTCAGTAGTTAGGGTAAATGATAATAACAATGATCATCAGTAAGGAAATGTATTTCTAAAATGACATGATGACATACATGTACATTGTATATACAATTGCATTTTAACATGAACATTTTAACATATAAAATACAAAACATAGACCAAAGAATATAATAAATAAGACATAGTATCGTAATTTGGTTTTACAATAATGTTACATTATAAAAAAGAATCTTTTGAGTAGTAAAAGTTAAACATTTGCCATCGAGAGAATCTATTTATTCATCACAGTTGGCCAAGGAATGTTATTACTTATAATACAGTTTATTGAATACTAATAGATAAATAATAATAGAAAACACTTATATAGTGCACTTCACAGTCCACTATTCAATAAATACAAAGTCCTTTCCAAGGTCACACAAGACACAATGCAAATGCCCAGGCATTAATCATTGTCATTAGATGCTTACCACGCAGACACTTACTTTGACATTTCTGTGATTAATTTCTATATTTGTGGATATTATATATAACAGACCACCAAAAATAAGTGTAATTTTAACAACCTATAGTGTGAAAATGTATTCCCCTTGTTTGACCATGTGACTTATCATTTGTCATTTTTTGTCATCAAAAGCAAATCACATAGTTAAAGACCTTGCTTTGTTTGCAATAAATATGTCAAGGTGGCTGAGTAAAACCTTATTGTTTGAGTAAAACCTTTATTTTCTTTGTTCTTTTTAGTTCATCAATGTTTGTTTTTTTCAATTAATGAATCGTGATAATTTTGAGGTATCAAAAAAGGGTTAGTTTCATAATCCGAAGCGACATCAGTTAGCGGTCTATCTTTGATAAATTCCCCTTTCTCTGCAACTTCAAATTAATGAAAATATTCTTCTTTTTTGCAACCCTTTGCAAAATAGTACTATTATGATGATAATACTGTAGTTATGAACTTTTCATGGTATGACTTTCTACATTTTTTTCAATTTGTGTTCCATTACGTGTTATGTATATCATATGTATATGATAACAAACTCCTCTTATCTTATCTCTTAGCTTATTAATGAATTAATTCACAGGGTTGTGCGACTTTAGGCCCAGATCTCAACAGGGAACGATATCTCGCTAAAGGTCTTCTTTCATTGCCTTAGATTATCCACAGAGAATTGTTTGGTGGTATTTTTTTTTAACTTCATGCCAACAAATATAAAATGCGTTTGAAGCAGATAGAAGTTGAAAAACCGATAACAGACTAGAACTGAAAAAAAGCTTACAGGACATCGAACATTTAGGAACATTGTTTGGCATAAGAGATATTTCTCTCAAAGCCAGGGAGATTTATCGTTCATTTAGGCGTATTATTTGCAGTGTTGTGGTCTGGAAGGGTGGCCACCTACCCGGGTAGCGAATAATCTACCCTGATACTACCTCTACCCCACCCGGATGGATGCTGAATTTGTTCGAAAGGTAGTTCAATCAAATGAAACCAAAAAATTCAAACTACCCGAAGACTACCCAAGGTTCAAGTTTTCATATACCCGATATAAGACTGATTATTTGCAGTGTTGTGATCGGGTTGGGTGGCCACCTATCAGGGTACTGCCTCTACCCCATCCGGGTGGGTACTGTATTTTCTCGAACTACCCCATCCTGGTAGTTCGACCGAACTACCCTCCCACTACCCTACCGGATTATATGCAAGAATTGGTCGAAATGCCCCACCCGGGTAGTTTAACACAACTACCCACAAATATCCCTTCCCTGGTAGTTATAAAGTTCGGGTAGTTTCAACCAAAAAAATAAAATAAAAAAGAATGCACAGATTTTTTTTAAAATAAATGTAATGTTTACCAATTTCGTAAAGTATATTTTTTTGTATTTTATATAGTTGTATGTTAAATTAATGTTGTTGTTGATAGGATTGGATTTAGACGGTGTCACCAGTCACCCGTGATAAAGATAAGAGGGAGAGTCGATATTTTTTGTATAAGAGAAAAGTGAGAAAGAATGAAAAGGGAGAGTGGGGTGTTACAATTAGAAAAAGTTAATGATATTATTTATATATACAGTCTGGTTCATTTTTGCTTTTGTTTTAACCCTTAAAATACTAATAGTTGAATCAATTAAAACCAAAACAAAATCAATGTACCCGAAGACTACCCGGGTAGCCACCCCACCCTCCTCAAGTTGAGTCCAGAACTCGGATAGTACTTCTACCCCACCCGATCTCTACGCTACCCCACCTCTACCCTACCCGGAATCGGGTTGAGATCTCTGGTAGTACTTCTACCCCATACGGGCAGTTGGGTATCTACCCGACCACAACACTGATTTGACAGCTAGGGAGATTTATCTTTCATTTAGGAACATTTTTCTGATAATATGGGAGATGTATCTGTTATTTACGGAGATGTATCTGTAATTAATCTAGATTTCTCTGTCGGTTAGGGAATTTAATCTGTCATTAATATTTCTCTGACAATTAGAGAGATTTCTCTGTCGACAAACATAGCCTTAATTCCTTAACACAGTGATAAAAATACTATATACTCACTGGTGTTAATTTTATCATAGTGGGTCACATCTCTGTTGTTCAAATTTTCACGTCTGGATCTTGGTTTGTACTTTTTATCACAGTGTGCCGGACATGGACCTACTTCATACTTGTGTGGTGCCATCTGGAAGCTAAGCAGACGATTCGTTGGAATCGTCTCCCATGGTCCATACAGGAAGTAGCCAAAGAGAAAGTTCCTACTCGGTAGATGAAGCAGAAGTAAACTGGTGAGAACCAGGAAGAGAATGCTGTATGATGTCAGCAGACAGAACAGCCTTGACAAGCTACATCCAGGACATCTTTGAATCAAAACGTTCCTCATAATCGCCCTGCCCATTTTACACAAACCCTGTTGAAACAATAAGCGTACAATGTATCTATAACTAGAAAAAATGAGTACTACCCCGATCATCGGACACAAAGGGACATTACATTGTGCACTTCCTAGCACGA
>JAUUEB010154896.1:0-14370 GCA_032362205.1 Clione limacina
GATTTGAGACTGCAAAACATTAAACATCTTAGAACGACCTCTCGGTCCAAAATTAATTAAATAGTTATTTCATCATAGTTTGACAATTATCATTTTGTCATCAAGAGCCGCTATGGAGCGGAACGTTTCGGTTTGAAACCTTTGCGGGTCATGCCTATGATGTATTTATTTTGGGAATCACACTACAACTGGTCGGCCTGATGTCAGTATACTATTATTTTGTTAGGATGAACGAGTTGTTCTAGACCTTACTTTTGATATGTGTGTCAGTTCTTCAAAAGCCACCTTAATCATCAATGACAATACTTAATATAATGTATTAATGGAAAACGTAAAAGGTAGACATTTGAAAAGTCGTGTTCCGTATGGAGTTACACCAGTTTTTACATAATCAAACTATGTTTTTTGCATCAACTGCCAAAATTAATGGCATCGTTTCAAATGGTGTCAATTTTTCAGCAGTTAGACAAAATAATTTACCTGCTATCAATACAATTTGAAAGGCGTTGAACCAGGTGTTCCAGAAAATTAATCCGCTCACGATCAAGTTAAGGGTATCAAATTTGTCTCACCATTTCTATGTGCTAAAAACCAATCAGCACGCAAGAGCAGCTGAATTAGGGTGAGTAAGAATTCACACCTACCTGAGTATGTTACAGTACTCACAGTAAGGTTGAATAGTACTCACCTTGAACCGGCACAGGAAGTGTTGGAATTCATAGTATGTTAGAATTATGAGAACTATTCATGGAATATCAGTGACTTCAAGTTTTTATGGAAGTATTTGTGATTAGTGCCACTTATTAATTTAATTTTGAGAACAAATGTTTTTTGAAATATAATCTATTCACACTGTCATTATTGACTTCAAGTAGGGAATTAGCAAAGAATGACCAGAAGTTTTTAGATATTTGATGTGTTGATGTGGTTGGTCATAAGTCTACTATCTACAGTTTCTATTTCTTCCTTTTCATTTTCCACTTACAAAAAGGATTTTATTTGATTAGCAATGTCTTTGTTTTAATGACCATGAAATTGTATTTGATAGTAATTTATTGTGAGGGATTTGCCAGACAAACGAGAAAAGTAAACGAAAAATTCGTTTTTACTTTTTAAATCGATTAATCGATTAATAGTTCACTCTCCTGATCGATTTTTGTTGACAAATAGATCGGTCTTATCTTAATAAATATATTCAATAACTGACTCACTGACCAATCGATTGATTATATTGATTAATTGATTGATTTCATATTCAAATGATCATTTGCGTATATATCTAAGTTACCTTTGATAATTTACAACAGCAGTCTGCATCGTTTTTTTCTTAAGGAACAGACGTTTTATAAGAAGATGTATTTGTAACACTTGTTATATGAATGCGGCACTATGTGTCTTATCCCCCAGATGTCTATCGCGATGCATGCTGGTCTAAGATATAGTTCCAAGCTGTCTAGTCGACATTTTCGATATGTGTATGTGTATACGTACATGTATATCAGAGTTCTAAAGACAAGATACTAGATAAAGGGTAAAATAGTTACTTCAAGAGACATGGAAAGTTGTATAACGTTGGTGCACGTTTATTGAAACAGGATATTAAGAAGAAGGAGTCAGTTAAAAAATCTGAATAAAACAAGGCAAATATCAAACAAACATGTATTCAAGGAAGATGCGTATCCATGCTCTTCTGTTCTTGTGTTGTACCTGAGCATGAATGAACTTGTTGACTCTAAGAGCACACTTTGTCGTTATAACATGAGGGGAAACAATCTTAACCCAATTTTTCTCCAATGGACGTGCCTGCTATATATAAAGTCTATTGTTGGCCAAATAAGCTTGTGACTTCTGACTTTGATCGCGAAATGTGCCGTTCTTGTTTAAAAGTGTAATGTGATGTTGGTTTTGGATGGAATAAAGTCACTCAAAAGCTGTGGATGGTGCTTACAGCTCCATAGAGTTTTCATGTTATGAGGAATTGTCAAGTAGACCAGCATACTTCATCATTGTTATTGTATGGTAGCAAGAAACCATCCCTTTGACATACATGTACTCAATGGCACCTTAGCAGAGTAAAACTAGGTGGTAGGGGTAAGGAATGCCACATAAGTCTAGAATTCCTGTTAAGTCAGCATCTTTGATATCTGTCTATTTCACATAATATGTAGAAATTCAGATGTTTCATTTCCCCCTGTAGATACATCAGTCTTTACTCATACATACGCTTCGTGTTGTGACCTTTTTATGACAATTTATTTATGCTAAGGTATTGCAGTTATTCATGGAGTGTTGTATTTTTAGTGCTAAAAATTGGCCAAAGGTAATGTAAACCACTTTGTTTCCACTCAATTTTTGTTTGTTTTGGTTGATGTCGGCTGGCGTCTGGATAAAACATGAGACGTCTGCGATTACATCTTGATTTAAGATGTCGAGATAACGCTTTGATGTAAGGCAGTGATATTTCCGTTACTTTATAATGTAAAACAGTTGCATTAGACTATACAATTATGTTAGTTGTTAATTTTTTTTTATTTCTTTCAAAGATTTTCTTCTTTGCTCGTCTGGGAATTATTTGATTTGATTGTTTATTAATTCATTATACTGATGTGTGGGTTTTTCTTGTCAAAATGTAGGAAGATATACACCAATTACACCAGGATCTTATGGAAATTTCTTACTTTTTCAACTCAGCATAACATTTTTTTAATTTTGTTGGCGACAGAAGTGGGTTTAGTGCATTATTTTATTGTGTAACTTGCAACTGTTGAAATTAGTAATACCGATTTTTTTGCATAAATCATTTATCAATCAAGAGAAAATATGTCGACCTAAGAATATTTGAAATACGTTTCTGATGCGGCTTAAACACAAGGGCTTAGCAAAACAACTTATTCGTTTCATCTCTTTAAAATGGAGTAAAATATGTTTCTAATAATTGCATCAGTGTTTGGGCGTTCTATGATTTGTTTATACACATGAAAAGTTTTAAAATAAATGAATCATTCTTTTATGGGAGAATGGTCTTGTATACTAGATTACACGCCTGTGATTATTGAATTAGAAAAGAAAATTAAATGTAAACTTGTGTAAATAAAGAAGTGGCTATATAATATGTAAGGCACCTGATCCAAGTTATGATCATGAGTTTATGGTATATAAAGAAAATATTGTTGATATATAATTGTACATTTATACAGGATGGTAACAAAATATCAGTCCAATCTATTCGAAATGTTCTCGTATGTTATTCATCAGAATGAATACAAACTTGATATTTTTACATCATTTTTAAATAGTCACGTTAACCTCCTGATTTATATTATTTGATGTTCAAATTGAGCACTTTAAAGCAGCTTTGATAACCAATCATTATAGCCTAGGGGAAGGTCAGATTTTATGCCTAAGACATTTTTATTTGAAAATTAAGATAACTTCTAGTTACAGTCAAATTGACCACCTAGCCCCAGGGGGAAACCGGGTATGTACAGAAAAGTTGTTTTGATAGGGGAGTCAATTTTAGATGGATATATTATGGACTTATATTTTCAATCAGTACCAAAGGTCTTAGGACACGATTTAGTTATATACAAGTGGTCGTTAAACTAAGTTCGACTATGTTAGTTATGACTCTTAGAGATGTGTTACAAGAACAAAGCTAGAAACATCTATGTATTTCTGTACATGAATCTAAGCCATCTCTAGGATTTTGAAAAATGTTTCATATATTACAGATGTCTTCAGGCAATCACAATCTGAAACAAACAGAAAACAAATATTTTGAGTTATAGATATATCATAGAGAAAAGTTGACATACAAGCACAGGGTGAATGATAAGAGATCCGAATAACTGACTACATTTTATCGTCAGAGTCCTAGCTTGTATATTCATCTTGGTGTTTATAGAGGGTGTCAACTTTCGGATGTATATAGCCTCGAGCGACAATAAGAAACTCCTTTCCTCTAGATGTTGATAAATTTCTGTTCAGTTTGGGATCTAAAGAAGTTAAGAGGAATTCGTTTGACACTAAAAAGTAAAAGATAACAGACCAATATGACTTGTATCGCAAACAATTAATTCATACTTTATTATAGTTTTGTCTTCTCTTTTCAAGTCTGCAATACTTTATGATGTGACTGCTTTACAACCTGGTTAATCAGGACACTTTATGTGTACCTGCTGACTTCCAGACGTGGCCACCTTGTAAACAAACACATAGCAAAGTGTGGCACGTGCAACAAAAACTAATTGATTAAGCAGGGAATGGAAGAAAGTTGTTTAAGTGTAAAACGCATATTTCCAACTAATGGATGTAGTGGCTTCTCTACTGACACGTGAATAAATAAACAATTTACTTTGCTTTTTAAGTCTTTTTTTTTAGCCCCAGGTGGTTATGAAACAGACGCCAAGTTATTTGAGCTTAAAGAAATCTATATTAAATCGGCATTAGTCACAATTTTAAAGCTAATTAATTGATTACGTCTCTTGTTTGTCGAAAATAAAGTACAATTTTTAAATCAGAAACAATTGTCACTATTTCATAACTATTTAACTGATTATGCCCAAAATTTAATTTAAAAAAATTCAAAATTCTTACAGTTAAATCATACTAGCCTCGTAATGTAAAGTTAATAGCATAAAAATGTAATGCTTTAAATGAACTTATTGTCCTGCCATTTTTGAATTCATTCATTACTAAAAATAGAATACACATGTGTACTGATCATTGAGTTGTTTTACATTCAGGATTTCTTCATGTGGTTGAAATTTAGAATTGAAAAAATAATCACATTTTAATCTGCCCTGATATTGCTTCGAGAGCTTTGAAACGTGAGTTTTGTGTAATAAGTTTAGAAAATGTCGATTGTAATTAACTGACAAACTAAATGACATGTTGGTTAACTGGTTAGAATTGTTGATTTTCATGCTGGTTTAAGGCTAATTGGTTTCTTATTTATAGAAGGTCACTTATTAGTTAAGTATTTATATTATTGAAAATATCCTTCTTTCATTAGAATAAAAAGAATCACCGATGCCATAGCGCCCCCCCCCCCTCCTAAAAAGAATGCTTCTTACAAAACAACATTTCAATTTCTTGTTTATAGGATTTTTCCTTTACAAAACAATTAGAACATCGAAGAAAAATCAGACGGGTGATGGTCAGTACATCCACGCCATAAGTAACAATGAAAAATAAGTTGCTTCACTAATGCGCCTTGTCTGTGTATTTGCTTACACCGACGGCATTGGTAACTCGTGTAAATGTGACAATATGTTTAGATGAAAGATTCTTAGCGACTTGCTAAGTAAACAATGCAGACTTTTAGTATTTATCTATTTCTCTCATGTGACGTCACACTTTTTGGCAGAGAGAGGGTAGTTAGGCGCGTAGCCGGGAGTTTGAAATGTGGGGGGACTTAGATATTATCAAATCAGTTGGAAAATGTTGAGATTAGTTTAAGACGGTTCAAATTGAGAGTATTGTGGATCTCAAATGGGAGGGAGGGTATTCCCCCATGTCCCCCGGCTACGGGGAGGGGGTATTCCCCCATGTCCCCCGGCTACGCGCCTGGAGGCAGTTGTTGAAGGCCTTCACTTCACGTGGCTTTAAAAAGGTGATTGGCATAGAGAAATAAATACAGAACTAAACAGACTAAACAGACAAAAAGTTACTATTCTTTCTTAGATCACCAGACGTGTTTCCCCTACGATCAACCTGTTAACGATGGTTTTCATAATAAACACAATCCTTGTCGTTGCCAACCAAAACCTTATTATGTCTTGGATTGCAACCAATCTTTTTTCTCAACGATTTAATAAAAAAACATGTTCTTCTTGTTAACCATTTCCAATCATTTTTTGCCATTTCAACATCACCATTGCAACCACCACCTTACACTTTTCTTCACAAAGTAGAAAAACAGTTACCAAAAGTGCTATGAATAACCGAATCGGGTAGTCACAAATATTGTTTTCATTAAAGGAACAGATTTAAAGGTTTAAAATTGAAAGATTACTGCATAATTTACATTATCACGTAACAAAAATTTGACCGGTTACGGTCAGTAAAAGCCACACCGTTTACAACCCCTGTTTTAAATACTTTTACCTCTACCAAGCCTTTAAAGCAGTCACTAAGTAAAGTTTAGTCTCCATTTAAAAAACGCCATGTTCACGCATCGATTTACATTTCCGTCTGCACTGCAATAAAGTGTTCCTTACAAGTGACAAAAAGTGCGGGTACTTAACGTGTTCGACTACAGTCAATACCACATATTTGCTGCTTTCTAATTATTTTGTCTATGAGAAAATCCCTTGCGAACAATCAAAGATATGTATTCGTTAATTTTGTCTTTCCTTGTTTTTACCCAATAAACAGAGACCCGCACACAGGAAAAAATCTGAAAAAAATGTTTAAAAATGTGAGAAAAAAAGATCTAAAAAAGTCGTCATCTAAACACGAACTTATAATTAGATTTACAGGTATAACAGGGAAACAAATTATAAGAACCATGCAAAGATGACCTATTTAAAGTTCAAGTTACTGTTTGGATGTTGTTAATTGCCGTAACACACATCTGCGATGTAATCTATCATTTCTATGTTCATATTTATTTTTTTAATTCGCATCCAGGTGTTGGGAATTTGAAGTTTTTATCACCTTATAATGAGTAAGCCTTTGTTCATATTCTTTTTCTTTATATGTATAAACTATGTGTGTTCGCCTTTGTCTTTATCTGTGAAATTTTCTTTACTTTCCGGATCTAAACGCAACCAGAGTTCAAACTCTTTACTGCCATAAACGATCATTATCATCCACGAAGAGATTTAATTCCGTTCACGATGTATATTTTCCCCCGTAATTGGTTATTTATTAAGTTAAGAAAAAAATATTTTCCGTATCTTGAGTATCGTTTTTCATTTATAACTGTCTCACATACAAATTGGATCAATTATTTTAATGTATTTAAAATTTATGATCACAACCTTCTTACAAAATACTTAGGAGTTGTCTTTTTTTCCAAAAAGTAAGAGCAACACTAAGCATTCAATGTAACTCAAACATTTTAACTATTAAGCGTCAAAGTTGAACAAAAATATGTTTTTGTATAGACTATTAACGCTTAATATCAAACCCTAGAGCAGTGACATGAAACAGTGTACACGGTTTGTAAATGAGTTTTTAGCATAATGATCAACTGAAGAAAGCGATGGTCAGTGATAATGAATATCTTTGACGAAGAAGATGACAAAAACTGACGGATAGAATCTAGCCTTGTACCAACCCTGACCATGGGATTCATGCTGTATCAATGTCCAAGCTTGTTGATCAATACTTGATGGTGGCGCTTGTTGTATTGCCAAACATGCATGACTTATCAAAGTTTTCCAAGACGTTCAATGATCCCCAGAGCTCATTGCAGGTGCTTAGCCAGGGGCACGGGGGAATACCCCCCGCCCATTTGAGATCCAACATGATATAAATTTGCACCATTTATTACTAAGCTCAAAAATGTTCGGCCACCGATTTGATAAAAATCAATTTTGCCCCCTCCCCCTCAATTTCAAAATTCTGACTACGCGCCTAGCTCGTTGCATGTACAATGTAAGTAATCTGACACTACCTCTCCCACCCCTCTAACTATTGTACACATAAGGATAATTTTCAACATGATGAATATTATATCGTTGGCATTTTAGATTTGCATTTGATCAGGAGCAAGGGGGTACCTGACTACTCCCCACTCTAATCCTTACTTCGAATCACAGAAATATTAAATCTTTCAATTACGAAGTAACTTATACACGAATAAAAGGAAGTTATTTAACAGTAGTTACAACCTGATTCCTATCGATATTTATTGTAATACTTATCCGCACGGTTTAAGTACACTGTTACATGAGGTCGATGACACGTTATTGTTAGTAAACTATCGTCTTTTCTCTGAAGGTCGATTTCCAGTTTTTATTTTGTAGTTATCTTGTGCCAAGTTATGTTCTTTCAGAAAACGATTGTCACTCAGCAATATGAGCAATAGCTATGTGCCATGATGTCTATGCTATGTGCATGTTACATTCTTAAGAACCAACTGTACAGGCGCGTAGCCAGTGGGACATGGGGGGGTTAGAGATCCAAAATGCTCTAAATTTGCACAATTTATAACTTATCTCGCCGCTTCGCGCCCATTGATTTGTAAATATTCAAGATCCCCCATTTTGAAATCATGGCTACGCGCCTATGACTGTATGCCAAAATATAGACCAGATACCTTTCATCAACCGAAAATTGCACTTCAAATATCGGACTTTGAAGTTTAAAGGGTAAAGTCTAGTCGTTATCAGTTGTCTGTTAACACCTGTTGATCTACTCAGTTTATCCTCTCAGTAACTAAGTATTTATTTTAGGCTTATGAATACGCATCATATCGGAACTTGCTATTTACTAACACAAATGTTATTTCCTTCTACCAACTTCACAATAACACCATCTGCTAATGACTTGTTGTGTCTACTCTTTCACGAGACAACTTAATACTTTTATTGGGCCAAATGTCTTACTTTCGTTTGCTTGAATTCTTCTTGTACTTTATTTTCGGTGTCTTTGCTATTCAAGAAGCAAGTTAATATCCGTGTCTATGGCACGAGTTAGAAGTTTATAGGTCTCCTAGGGCTGTTCCCCTCTTCAAGATCAAACGCTTTCACCTTTTCTCACCTGTGCCGTTCTGGAATCATTTTACTTTCATATTATCCCAACCCCTCAAACCCCGCCCTATAACGCTATCTCCTCCCACCTGATTCTCGCTTGAATGAAACTCATAGAACATCTCTATATTTTCAGTCGTCAAATAAACTTAGGGCGACTTCAAACGTATTCCCCTTTCAGATCGGGGGAGATGTGCTGATTTTTCGTCCTTTTTTCGAACCCCATCACACAAACATATTGTATTTGACATTTTCTATTGTTACGTGAGGTTAAACAGCCTTGTAACATTCGTGGAATTTCTGGAATTTGTGGAATTTATCGATCTAATGTGAAAAAAGTGTAGAAATTATGAGTTGTTGTTGTTCTGATTCGAAACGGAGATAACTCTTTCACAGCGAGGATTATCGCTTAATTAGTGTAAGTTCTGAGAGGGAAATAATTAAGTACAGGCATGCATTGCGAGCCTCACACGGCCGAACTAAATGGGTTATAATTTAATTAGTGGCTCTAGATAATGGTTATTTATAGCAACCAGGTTTCACCCAGTTTAACATCGAGAACCTTACAATCATTATCACCAGTACAAAATAGGCTATATCTGTGTTTTGTGTTTTGCATCATTTATGTTGTTGTTTAAACTTTAACAAATGTTATATTTCCTTCCGAACAATTGATATGTCCCCTCTTCTTTATGTCTGTCTTTTCTCCATGTCTTTAAATCAATGAATCAATCAACCAATCAAACATTCGACCAATAATCAATCAATCAATCAATCAGTCAACGGTGTAGAAATACAATGTCTCGGTCTTTTTTTGATAAGTTACACTGTTTCTAAAATAAAATAAAATAATGTTCATATTTTACTGTCGAAAAAATGTGTTACACTAAATCTAGTTAAACAGGATATTCTACCACAAGTAAACTACACTCTCTTTTGTTAACAATCTTTAATCAAACTGTGTTTTTATTCATGTCACGAATAAATAAACACAACACAATCTAACAATAATATAATGAAAGTTTGCACACTGAAATAACATTTCAATAAATTCCTCGAACTCAACATACGAAATATCACTTATATGACTAATGGACATGAATGTGATATGAACTTTTATATAACAAATTCCAATCTGTTTCAACATTTAATATTATTTCAACCAATCGTATGGTTTATACTTGTATTCCAATCAGTGATCATCTTTTGCCACTGCAATCACATATTATATTACTTAAATCAAAAATAATAATAAAGTTTGTGGTTAAATTTGTATGCGTTAATATGTACTTTTCAAATTAGATGAACGTATCTGAATATTTTGTTTGAAACAATTACCATTTCCTTATTTCTCTTTCCTTTGTCCTGTTTGGCAATTCATATTTACAAGCTTCTTTCTCTCTCCGTGTGTCTCTCTATACCTCTTTCTGTCTTAATTGTTTTTCTTCTTCGTCATATTTCTTCATCTTCTATCTTCTGTCTAGATAGTGTCTGTACTTGCTCACACAGATGACCTAAATCAAACAACAAATGAAAATATGACCTTTCTGTAATGGCGCTCATTTCACTCATTCTTACCTGGCCACGTATGTCACCTGCACGCCATCTTTTGGCATAATCTGCCCCTCCCATGATTACAGCCGTTATCAAGAAATCTAACACAGGGGTAGCTTTGACGAGTTTTTTATATATATATACGTCTAATAATGATCAAAGGGATACTGTATTTGTCTGCAATTATTGGCTAACAATTTCAAAATCTGACTCCCAATTAAATGTCGATGATCTTTTCAAATAACGTAGATGGCACCACCACAATATCACAACTCGCGGATGTCCCGAAATATTTCCCTTCACTATGCCCTCTATATACTAAAAACTATAACACGAGTAATTAGGATGTATAAAATGATCATATGACGTCACAACGATATCATAACGACATCCTAATGACGTAACGTCGAAATGAATATTGTACGAACGTTATACACGTCATTGTGTTGTTTTCACACGAGGCTAAGTTGCTTCTTCGATGTCATAACGACGAGGACTCAACAATATAAAAAGCACGTGACACTGGTGTTTGACGACATTGCGACAATGCCCACAGGATGTTACCAAGATGTTAACATAAAGCCCCAGGACTGTGGAACAAAAGCCACAATCTGTACCTATGATGTCTTCCTAGCTAGAAGATGTGGCCCGAATGGATGCCGAGAATCGACACTTAGACCATCGGTGTCAAAACGATACTCAGACAACCTAATTTTTATTCTGGATTCATAGAACAGTGATTCTTAGTCAAGTTTTGATCTTTAAATCTACTGAGAATCGTTATATTCTATAGTAAATCTTAGTCAGTTAAACGTCATGTGCTAAGAACAGAAATGTTATGTGGGACACTTAGACTTAGCCAGTTGAACATCATCATAAGTGACGACTATCATGACATATATTATCAAGAAATCAACAAGGTATTGATATTGAAAAGAATCGATACTTATCGACAACATCTTCACTATAATTAATTGACTATGATGAAACATCGAGGTGACCAAGATCGCCCTGACTTTATTTCAAGACATTGATGTACACTACTACACTACGTTGTAAACATTTCCCAGTGATATCATTTTCCATTCCTCTGCGGCATCCTTCACACTCGACGACACTCTGATATTTGTCTAGAGCCTGCTGCCATGTATGGTCTACTGGAAAAGCAAGTGCACCATGTCGTCCACTTAGGTTAGATTTCCGGTACTCAAAGTTTATTATCTCAACAACTGATACCCCTTTCTGTGTAATTCACTTCCTTCTTAATTTCCTAACCAACCCGTAATATAGAAATATTGCTTTGTGGTTTGCGGTTCGTGGTTTGCGGTTCCTTCCACATCGTCTGTTAACCAGCTTACCTTCTAAATAACTAGGTCAATCGTTTGAGATAACTTTCCTTGTTTACCCTTTCACTTGAATATTTTTTATATATCCATCATGGATGCATTGACCCAGTCTGCATCGAGCTTATCAGAAGAAGCAGGTCTGTTAAGCCGTGAAATGACTTGTCTTGGAGATATACCTTCTCTTGTTACCCTCACAGGGATATCTTCTACCATGACTTGCACCTGTTGTTACTCACACTGTTAAAGGCTTAAGCCAGGGATAGACATGCACTCACTCCCTTATCACAGGTTTCTTTTACAGTTTATTTACACAGTTCTGCTCCGATAATCTGTCAAAATTTGCCTTTTCTATAATGGTTCATAAAAAAGACACATTCTTATCGCTATCACTTTGACAAACAGGAACGTTATTATTTCAAACTTTGTGAATCTAAAGTGAGATACGAAGCTATTTAAGTTTAAGATAAATTGTTGTTTTCGTGCTATTTTTAAAACGAGGTCAGAATACATCTTAGGATATGACGCATAATTGTTCAACCTTGAATCAGTATTAAATAATATAATGATTTTAAAGTTGTTTTATTAATATAAACAAAGGAGTTTTATTTTGTTTTAACGATCAACTTTATATTATATATAACTTTTTAAATATCTATCTAGTTGCCTTTCTGCTCTATTCCACTGAACTATATGCACTATTTCTTATATATCTGAACTATATTGCTTTTCTGCATATACCTTTTCCTTTAAAGACGTTCATGGAAAATGATTAGTACTGTTCGTCATATAGATATGTGAACGATATTTTAAATATTTACTCGATAACCCTAGACAAATTCTCATTACGATAACTTTGAACATGTAGAACCCCTGATCTACATCATTTTGAGGCTCGAGTCAAACCAGAATTGATAACCTTTTTTGAAATTCTAGCTTATGTTCGTATTAATCAAAGGTCCAGATTTTATAAAGATAAGTTTGCGGTGAGCTATGCTCATGTGAATCCTTATCTCGGCATCACGACTGGCATGGTGCCAAAGTTGTAAGGAAGTCTAGAAGAACAGAGACCGTACAGACGCCATAACCCCGGTAATTAAACAGGGTGATTCATGTGGTAGTAAATAATTACCTTTCTTACGTAAACGTACACATAATTAGAGCGTAATTTTATTCGTAGTCTGTGCTTCTGAGTCTAATTAGACTACTATTAAAAATTAAATAACAAGGAATTAAAAACACAAAACTGAACAGTTTAAATGTATTTGCCTGCTTTGATTGTTGCTTGTATCAAAAGAGAAACCAAATTTTACCCCCTATTTCCTTACGTGTATAAGCACTCAATATTTACCTTCATTATATCTTTTGAGAACGCCTGTCGTATCACTATCAATGAAACATGATTAATCTCACTATGATAACGTCAAAGACAAGTAAAACATTTAAGATATTTGTAGGACAACTTCTATTATTGATAATAATAATGGAGATTATTTCTACAGCGCACATTCCATATGGCTTTAGGTCTTTTACATTCCATTACATACCTCCATACAAACACTGCATCAATACAGTACTTCATAAAACCTGGGGGCTTTACTACAATATATAGTACTTGACATAAAACATATAGTAGTACATGATAATATCGGTAAAACGAAGGTAAATTTGTCAAACAGTTCATCCATCTAGATTAGTATCTTAAGATAAAGAGGTCGGAAACAGGAAGTCTTCAGTCTAGTAATCTTCCATTCGTACTATTCATCATTCATATAATTCATATCTTATCTTATGATGAGTTATTACAATACACTATATAACTCCTGTCACTATTAGTTGAATCAAATAACTTCTTTTAAATTCTCTCTAGAATCGGCTGAGTCAGTGGTGTAATGATTTTAACTTTACAAATGAATGATAAAATGAATAGGATTTGATGATGTTTATTCGTTTTTGATCATTTACAGTTTATGATTCCTCAATCATTAAAGAAACACAACTGTTTATTTGAAAATTGTTCTAGGCGAAAAGGCGTTTGAAGTCCGAAAAGAAATTTTGACATGTTTTTATAATTGTATAATATTTTGCCTCCCTCCTGGTCAGAAAATGACCATTCTTTCAAATTGCATAAGGATTTCAAGCAAACAATGATGAAAATAGTATCATAAATATTTGACTAAAATAAAAATCACCATTTTCCTTTAAGTCTCCAAGCAACATTCTTCTTAAAAAATACGGTTCATACATATCATGATGTTTTGATGAATATTTTATCAATCGTGATCAAGAACGTTTTCATCAACTTATTCAAACGCCAACTTGCAAAGTGATTGAGACAGCGATGCGAATTTTTTTACCTTCAGATAAATTACATAACTAGGTAAGATTTAGACAAAATAGTTGAATTATTTCTTCATTCTGTTTTCATTTTTAAAAGCCGTTAGCTTAAAGCCGGTATGAGCATGAAACAATAAGTGACAATTAAACCAAGTATTTCACATCACAACATACCAAGTGTATCAATAACCTCTCAATATAACTGACACGAGTGACATTTCCCAGATGGATCGTCGGCCCGGGATCGCCGTGAGTGGTTTTGTTGTAACTTAATCGGATCGTACATTGCTTAAGAGAAATTTATTTCCTGCAATTATTTGAAATTAATTCCTAAGAGATACGATCTTAATTGTATCTTTAACTAGATAGTGGACAGTTAAGATTAAGGGGTTTACATTTTTGTTTTTCTTGTTTTTCAAGGACTTGAAAATGAT
>JAUUEB010155007.1:0-14368 GCA_032362205.1 Clione limacina
ACAGACGAGCAGAGGGTTAAGTTATTTAACACAAATGAACCGAACAATCGGGAAGGAAACGAAGATTGTGTTGTACTCAGAATGTATGGTTTGTTAGACGATGTACCCTGCTCATACGGGTACCAATATTTTTGCGAAATACCTATGTAATTTTTGAATCATTTACATGAATGATAATAGGCAAGTAAGTAAAATGATATGCTTATTGGCCTTAACTTTTGTGGTAATGACAATCTATTTGTGAGATGTACGAGATGTCAGAGAAATACATTGTTTGCATCTTGTCAACCTGATGGTACACAGGGCAAAGGAGACTATGTTGTGCTATGGTATAATGATACACTTAAAGATAAACCCTCTCTTGAATAGAAATCATATGTTTACGAAATACACATTTAAATGTTGACTTTAAATACGAATGTTTATATTTATACATGACAGTACAAATAATGTTGTCTGTATTACGCCTGGGAAAATACTAAGGTTGAGACATCCTATGGTACACGAAAACGTGATCAAGTTTTAGAAGTTGCAGCATAGTATTTGTGTATGTTCCGTTTGCCTCAACATGCAAGTCGTTAAGAAAATACATTCTTTAACTCGAAAAAAATAGAGGGTGATCCCGGTTGGTATATAATTCGCTGTGAACTGTATTTAAAATATAATTGCGAGTGTCATAACAATAATTTGCAAAATGATTTGATAACCACGAATTTCCGAATAAAAACTTTTGATATTTTAATGCATTTCATAGCCATCATTTCGATTATTTTGTATATTTTTAAGATAATATAGTGATCTTGTATTTGAATGATTCAAATGATTACTTTATACTTGCATATTTTAGCAAATCACAAAAAATTAGGTGCCTTTATTTTTACAATAAAAATACCACGTTTTTCCCGAATGATCAGTTTTTTCCAAAAGTTCTTCACTAATGACTTTTGCAGATATAAATTAGACTTAAGCCATTTGGAGTAAAACATGTTATGAACACAATTAAATACACACTGGTGTGTGTTACACAAATGACTTATTATCGATAACCGTAAATCTACATATCTTATACACAAAATTACGTCAAATTAATAATACATTTCCGAAACAAATATTCGTAAAATCTCACACCGATTATATCAACACATTTGTGCAAAAGTCTATAGGCAGGAACCTTTTAGAAAATATGTATCCTCAAACATTTGCTTACAAAATTGTGTATCAAAACTTAGTCAACCATTTCAAATTATTATATTGCTTACCAAACATACACTACATATTATGATATAAATAGCACGTTTATAGTCGTATCGATATGTTTAAAAGCCAAATATAGGCCAGGGGTTAAAATTCAAGGTTGGAAAACTTGTATCAAAAGAGGCCAACGTCTTGCTAGTTTTTCAAATATACACTTACTGTTTATCTTGGCATTACAGAAATTGTAATCAGTAGTAGAAGTCATCTATAACAATATACACTGAATTGTATGTTTGATATCTTGCTTGCTTGCGTGATGATAAGCTCCTCTAGATGGATTTTGCTGTAATTTAAACATAGGATAACAAACATACCAACTATGAGAGTGGATTAAAAAATTATAAAAATGCAAATATATTGGATTTAATTACGCAATTACCCTTTTCCCTACGCTGGTAGTTAATCGCAGTTGACAAATTTTTTGTTGTCCGTCGCGAACGACACATTGCCGTTATAATGAACATGTAAACGGAAAATTAGCATAGACAAGTTCTAAAGGGTGGCTGGAAATTAGACATAGTAATGTATGGGAATGCCACGCCCCACCCCACAAATTTGAGATTTAATATTCGCCCCATAATCTCAATTATTCATTTGACAATATCCAAGGTTTCCCCTATCTCCTTTTTAAAATCCTGGATACGCGCCTGTTCATATAGAGGCGAAACGAAAACCCATGAGCAATGTTAGCGACAGGTAAATTGTTTTGTCAACGCTTTGAAATATATGGTCATGATTTTTGGCGTCCTTTTTTTATCCGAGCGATTTTATTATAATAAACAGTGCACGGTATTTGAGCGATTTCATCATGAAAAAACTACTTGGTGAACACTTGACGAGTATCTAACAAGTTTGAACCAGCCGTGTCATTTATCAAACATGTCTTACTTTTTTTTCTACTGTTGAGCTAATTTTAAGAAGAAGTCGGGTATCACCGACGCGACGTAGTCGCTAGTGTACAATAATAATGATGTTTAGGACAGTGATTGTGGTTGATATGTTAGTTTGAAAGAAGATGGAAGTTCTGCTATTAATTTGAGGATATCTTAAAATGGAAAGACGAGAAAAAGTGAGAATTGTTATGATCTTATATAGTATTGTCAAAGTGAACATTCTATAATATTCCACTGTACAATCACTTTTTCAAACTTTTTATTTCTCGTTTCTCACATTGTCACAAAACCATTATTCTCTTACAAAAATCGCAATCGTAGTTTTTACAGTTGTTTCAAACAACCCTGCCCTATCTATAATCATTCTCTTTGTTTCAACCTAATGTACTATTTATTTTGTTTTTTTTGCATCGCGTTTTTTATGCATTTTGAGAACACATTTGTATTTAAGTTAAATGAAATCTTGATATTTTTTACAATCGAGTTCGACTACTTATCTTCTACTTAGAATATGTCTGCCATATCTATCCAACACTTGGGGGTGATAAAAGAAAATATTCCCCAGACTAAAAAACATGCACAATTTTATAAAAAGGTATTCCCACAGCTATTTACATAATTCTTAATTAAGAAAAAATTAGATTACAAACTTCTTCTCGCCACATATCTACTAGGCATTATGAACTTCACTCAAAACAACGAAAACTTCCCCATGACTGTAAAACATGCATATCATAATTTAATTATAAATATGATGTATTCATGTGCAGCTGTTAGTGGCGTAAAATGGATCGCCAAAATACTAAGGTGTACGTAGTTCGCGTGTGGTAACCTCCACACGAGATAAGAATAACTTTTTTCGACGTGTGCGGGTTTCGCCCTTTTTGTATGATCTTCTTAACGCCAATTTTCATTTCAGCAAACCAGAGGAAGAAATATCACATAAATGAAAATACTATCGGATATTTTTAGAAACAGGAGCACTAATTTTTCGGATAAAGCACATCACCGCCCCTCTTATCTAATTTGAACAAATAAATGTCAACGTTTAAAGAGTAGGATTATTTTAATCCTTAGTCATTTTTTTAAATATAATATAATCTGCTTCGATTCCTAATTGCCATTGTACACTATGACATAGCATTGATGAAAAAATAAAAAAAATACTCAGCAGATAGTGAAGATTAGTGCGTAATAAATGGATATACAGCATGCAAAGCATTTCAGACATTACCTCTTTGAAGTGGTCTTAAATCTGACACAGTTAGAATACATATTTTTCTGGGGTGACCTTGTGAGTTTAACTTCAGATTACAAATGCATTTAGTTTTTATCATAAGCCCTTCAAAACGTTTGCGGTCTCTGAAACGCACTTGAATAATATATTTGAAATCTTGCAACCGCCCACCCGGTAAACACATTATCCAAAAAGTTTAGCCACTTAAAGATTAAACAATGTGGAAATGATAGTTTTTAAAATAAAACGCTCCATGCAAATTAAACGTAATTCTGTTAAATCTTCTTTGATTTATGCATTATTAACCTTGACCCATTTTAGATCATAGGGAAACCTACAGATTGTGTAGCGTAATTGTAATATCCTCAACAGCCACGGTGTAATGACACTGTACCCACAAGATATAGTAAGAATGTCTTAATACCAAATGCTACTTAATTACTAAATTTAAAGGTTCTTACGAATGGGGACTCAAAACTCAAAAATAAATTCTCAAAACAGTGGACTGTGAACAACGTAAGGACCTCAGTTTGTCAAGAGAACATTTTCAATTGATTCGAAGTGTAAAGAATTACAGTTAATGTACACGATCTCTACACTAAAATCATTACACCAAATGTTGGTAATGGCAATTATATATTTGTACCACGTAATGGCAGTCATATCATGAAGGAAACAAATAATTAAAGTATCTCCTGTATACCAAATAAATTCAGATACATCAAGAAAATAACTTGATTATGATAGGATATTTTATAAAACATCAATAAAAACTAGCACAGCATTAAGCAAAGAACCTAGTAGAAGAAACCCTAGACCAAAACCTAATCAATAAGAACTTATTGGCAGGTCTCAAATAGCTCGACTAAATAAATTTATGCTCAATAAATCACATTTCTATTTCAGATTTAGAACTGCACCAACTCAACTTAAGACGCAACCGCTACACTACAATTTCAACTAAATATAAATCAGTTTTATTATTTGACTTGAACAACGCACCCGAAAAAAAGTAAAATATAGAATATGCGTGGATTTGCAAGAAAGAAGAGAAGTCATACACATAGAGATACACAGAAAGTGAAGACATTAACAAGTTTTTTTTCTCTATAGAATCAATTTTTACAAAATGAGAATATAGGGAATTCCTCAATACAGCGTAGAACAAAGTAAGTGAAATATAGTGAGTTAATTGTATGAGCAGAAGGGACTTGTGTTGACAAATTTTCAGTTTCGTAACATGACAGTTGTACCAGCCAAACAAGCACACAGAGAAGCTTTCTCACTATCCCTCTGTCTCTTTCTATATCACATTAAAACAAGTAGCTCTCGGTGTTACACTTGAATATTCAAGTATCAAATGATCAATCCCCCTAAGGTTTTCAATGCGTAATTGTCATTAAAAAAGATACCGAACTGCAAAACCCATGGGCTTCGCGTGGTTGGTAATGGCGCTTTGCGCCAACATCCCCAACAATTTGAAGAATAACAAAAAGAAAAACAGTATAGAAAGACTAAAAAGTTATTTAAAAAAAGTTAACCCCATTTTGAAAAAAAACTAACTGTCTGTCTGTCTGTCTGCTCTCTGTCTGTTTGCTGTCTGCATGCCTGCCTGCCTTACTGTCCGTTTGTCTGTCTGTCTGTCTATCTGCCTGTCTGCCCGAAACCCGTCTGCCTACCTGCCTGCCTGCCTGCCTGCCTGCCTGCCTGCCTGCCTGCCTGTCTGTCTGTCTGTCTGTCTGTCTGTCTGTCTGTCTGTCTGTCTGTCTGTCTGTCTGTCTGTCTGTCTGTCTGTCAATAGTGTTTAAGTACAATACATAAAATCAAAAGAAAACTAAGGTTTTTACAAACGTCTTTAACCGAGTGTAATGAAAAAAAGTAAAAACACATAAGTGAGCGATTTTGTCAGAGGTGCCATTCTGTTATCATTGTGTTGTTTTGTCGTCGGTGACTTTTTTCCTTTATCTTTTTCTTGGGACGGTCACCGATATAGCGACGAGGTGAGGTGGGGTTAGTAAGGTGGCTTAAAAAGTCAAATGTTAAATGTCTTCAATTAGATGAGAATATATAGGAAAAATCGAAATCAATTCATAAAATCCAAAATATTTGCATTTTCATAAATAAGCCCAAGTACACCTTTAGTATGTTTGTTATCCTATGTTTAAATTTCAGCAGCAAGTCCACCCAGAGACTTTGGAGCTAATCGTAACGCAAGCAATCAACCACGAAACCATACAATTCAGTGGATTTTGTTAAAGATTGAAGAAATACAAATCTGAAAACTACTTACATGGAACAACTTCTTGTTTTATATTCAGCAGAATGTTTCTCAAAGCAGCATTTGTACTGTGCTCTTCTTGGTTTTGATTGAGTGCCTGAAAATACATAACTCATTGTATTATTAACATAGTATGATATAAGTTTAAACGTCTTCATAAGCACATGTTTAATTGGCGAAGGTGTTTCTTCTGCTCTTTAGAACGGAAGATCGATATTCTTATTTTTATTTACATAAGCCTTCCCAATAATGATCAAATTATACAAACAGTTCAGACAAACAAAACATTTTGTATTAGGCTTTAATAGACAAACATATTCACACAGACTAAGGAACTTTGAAATAGCAGGAATTGCGGAACTTCTCAATGGTTATGGAAGAAAATGTTAAAATACCGGTTATTTTCTATCTCCTAGCAACAAAGATTTTTTAGTTTTCAAGCTATTTCCTCGTAACTTGATCATCACGAGTCAAATCGGGGGATCAATGAACCTTTGTTTAGGACAAGAGGACAATGAGTTGTTACAATATTTGACGTTTATGTTTTGCTTTTCTTTTAACACTACCGAGCAGATAAAACGTATTACTTATGACGTGGTTTTTTATCTAGTCCTAAATATATATTCAATTTAAACCAGTTTCTGGAACCAAAAAACTTATCCCTTTCCGTACGCACAGTCGATTGTTCCAGTGGTCTTTGAACTTTGAGTGCTTCTTTAGCCCCCAGTAGAGGCCTAAGTTCAACATGGCTATTGTTTCTGAGAATACTTATCTAATCTTTATATTAACAGAAACAATTGATTATATATTTTAACATATAAAAAGGAGTGGAAAAATAAGAACAACCATATTCTAGAGTGAGGGGGGATGCAAATATATAGATGTTTGTAACTACCGGGCCACAGCAAACATATGGTATTTTGAGGTGTCCTGGTGCATTATGGGTGGCTAGTGGCTTGATTACATAAAGATGCGTGACAATATTTGATTTTTAAACATTTCCTTATCACCCCCTTTGATGGGGCTTTGATGGAAAACAAAGTTTTAGGACAAAATCAACGGTGTCCTTCACCAAGGCTTCAATCAATAATTTCTACAGAAAGGATTAATAATGATACCCTGATTTCAGCTATGGCGTCAGAGTCACAAACTCGGAAAAATTATGGATTTTTGTTCATCTCAAATTGAAACTTGTTCTTAAAGATGAACGTCGTAGAAATAAAACAAATTTAATCAATCAATCCACAAGAATACGATTGAATGTTTTACAGAATTGTAATCGAAGGCCTAATTATAATGAGAAAGCTGTATTATGATTGTATACTTAGACAAAATCAACAATATAACACTTATCTTAGCAAATAGCATTTTCAGTGTGTTTTTTCAAAACACTTGAGTTCTGAAATGTAATGATATGTTATGTCGTCGTGTGTCTAATTTAAGAAATATAATTATTTAATAACTACACGGTAGTTTGCATTGATTTGTTGTGTAAATCTATCTTGTTTCTGCTTAAAAGGTAAATATATTATTCTTTAACCTCTTTATTAACAAATGTAACGTAATAACATTGGCAAAGATATTATCACGGATGATGAAGAAGTCCCTGATGCAGACTGTCTGATCCAAGGTGGGTGAAACATTATTCAACGCAGCAATGCACTCTTGTCAACTTCAATTTAGCCAATTAAGAAGTATTCACTATGTATTTCTTATGTTTTCAGCTGTTTTAATATGTGCAAACAGTTACCAATTGCAGCTCGTTTTCGTTAAATTTAGTTTTGCGGTTAGTTTTAGTAAGTGAGTGTCAATAATAGAAAAACTTACCTTAAACTCGATTGCAAGCTGTTTGTTTTGGCGTCGTTGTTTGTACACGGACTGGAACTCGCTAGACTGTATTGCTTCTCTAGACACCGCTTGGATAGCACGTTCTTCTCGTGCTGTGGAATTAGAGCAAATACCAAAATTGACATTGAGTTGAGACAAAGCACACACTGATTGTCTTATTTTTAGCCATAGTAGCCAGCGAGGGAGAATATTGCAAGTATCAAGACATTCGTTAAAGTAACTATGACGGTTTGCAGGTTGACATCTTTTGATAATCGTTTGGAGGAAATCTAAAGCCTTCGGTTCAAATTGTATTCAATAATTTAATGAGGCAATGTTATTGTGGCTTCTACAGTGGCGTAACTGGTAACTGTGACCAGAAATCAAACATTTATTCTCGTTCAATTTGAAAGTTCATCATAACGCTTGTTCACCCAAGCACCCAATCTGCGATGTCCACGTTTCACTGCTTTTGCTCAATGTTCTTTCTATGTTTTACATATTTGTTTATAAAGACCGCTTATTAAAGACAGTTTTGAGCATCGTTTTGAAATGGGAAAAAAGTTCTTAGAAAAGTTGCAATGTCGTAAAAAATGACATTTGTGTGACCAGTTTTGGCGACCGTTACTTCGAAAACTTCTGGGTTATCCGGTTCGTAGCGGTGTGTGACTGGGTCAATCCCGTGGCAATGCAATATTTGCAAAAGGTATACCCAGGGTGTTTCAAAAAGAAGTTATGTTAATGCATATGTGGTGTGTCGTTTGTTTTTTACAATATAATAGAAGGATAATGAAGAAAAGGTCATGGAGTGTGGAGAAAAGACGGCTACAACCCAACATTATATATTGACCTACACACATAACGTTCGTCAGAGAAACCAGAGAGAAACCCGAATAGCTAAACATGAAAATATAACGATTTTGAATAATGATATGATGTTCATATTGAAGGATGGTATTAGAAATAAGTACAGCTATAGCATGTGTGCAATCTATTGTATATCCAGAGCAGAACCAGTTGCAGTTGCAGATTGGCTTAAAATAGATGATTCGATAACGCCGTTTTGTATGTGTATAAGAGAAACTAAGAAAAGGGTCAGTATAAATTCGACATATTCAGCGTTTTTTCCCCAGACACTTAAGTCAATTATGGGAATTAATACGTAGTTTTGTATTTCAAAGACTCCAAAAATAAAGGCGAGTAAAAAGAAAGGTAAAGCCGTTGTATTGCTTTCTTTAAAGATAACCGCATTTTTAGCTTATCATTATTTTCACATCGAAAGGGCATTTTTCATTGAATAGAAATTACAATAAATCAATTTTACCCGCCATTAACAATATGGTAATGCAGTATATGTGTTTGTAGCTTTTCAAAACAGTAAATTCATTTCTAAGGTTAAGATATTAGTTATTAAAGATCTTCATTTTATCAAGGTCAACTAGTCAAGTACTAATACAAGCTAGTAAAGTAAAATTTGATTATGTATATGGAATAAACATGGGATGAACAAAATATGCTCAATGTTGTTTTAAGGTCTAGTTATCTCGATAATTTTATTTTAGAAGGATTATTTATCATCCGTGATAAGAAATAACGATCATTAATCCGATAATAGGCGCGTAAAATATAGAGAAAAAGTTGCATAATTTTGAAAAAGACTTCACCAGAAAATGTTTATTTGATAAGAGTTTATAATGAAAGGTTCGTGTTTTCATGATTTCTCTGTAATAACGCAGCATTTTGTCTTGATATCGAAACCATGTCAATAGATGTTAAATACAAAATGCATATCAAACCACAATAGCTTCATACCACACCTGGTTACGCAACTCAAAGATGGTGTCCTAAAAATACTGAAATTTCGTATAGTCATATCGCTTCAATTACAAATCGGAATATTGATGAATGGAATTGCATATTATAGTGCATTGAATGTTGAAATGCCTTGCAAAAAATAGTAACGTGACTAAAATCTATAGACAAATATATGTGATCACCTTTTTGTAATTGATAAAGTCTATGTTATTTGATGATTCATAACTCGATAAATAAGAGTACGCGGATACAAAATATATTATATAATGACATAAAAACAAATTCGTAAAATACAGTGTAACTTGTTAAGCAACATTGACTTTGAAAACTCTCGATTTTGCTTTGACCTTCAAAAATACACATTTTTTTAAAACTTCAATGCCGCCTCCTTCAAGGCCCGTGTGCCATGTGTTAAAAAGCTTTGAAACTAATACAAAAAACAAATAGAGCAAAGCTTTATACATTACAGGCGCCATATCAATTGTTTGCTAAGTTGTTATGGTTTTCGGGATTGTTCCACCTTCAGAATTTTGATATATACATTTTTAATAGAAAATTAAAGTACACACAGCTATATTTGAATGAGTAATGCTATTTTAACAAATGTCATGAAAGCAGATGGAGGTAAATTTGCCAAACAAATGATCAATAAAATGGGAAAATGTATTTACAAATTCAATAGCCGTCCGATACCCTGAGCAAACATTTCGAAGTTTGCATCGATGTGTGTTATACAAATTATTGATTTAAACTACTTTTAACATTGGAAAGCTTTTAAGTTTATCTGTGTATGACTTAAACATTGCCACTTAAACTTAATCTTTTCAAAATTAATGAAAACATGAAAACATGCTCTCCCATCAAAACTTTGATTCAAACAGTTTTCTTTGTAGTTTTTCCATTTTACAAAAAATGATTCGTAAAATCTATGTTTTCATCAATGTGTTAAAATTGTCAAGGTTTGACCTTTCATTAAAACTATATATCATCTTTCCGTCATTGAGTTTCACATTTCATAACAATTAATTTAATAACTAGATAGTATTCGAATTTAAAATTAAATTCTTGACTGACCTCCTTCAGGGGTGATGGAAAAGAGCGTCAGGTTAAATATACCAATGTGGAGGAATTGCGTTGATAATATTGACTTTTCAAGGTTTTTGGAAATTCCGCTAACTTAAGAAGTTTTTTGTTGTGGGATGACCAGTGGTCAGAAATTAATAATTTTGGTATCAAACAAAACCGCATACTGTTCACACAAAACAGAATGGATTTATCTTTAACCGTTTGTCCGTAGTTCAACTTCAGAATCTGTACAGTAAAATGGGACACCCTGTATATTCGTTAAATGACTAAAGGAATGAATGATTTTGTAAAACTGTGTGCTGCCTGATTGTTAATTTTTGTATAGACCAAATGTTATAACCTTGTCAATGTCATTTTCTGAATAAAAAATAAGAAAAAAAAACTAGATTGTATTCGTCTTGACTTGTTATTTTTCACTGATATTGAATTTTAAGTAAAAAACACACTTTGAACGCTTTTGTTTCGAAGACAATTGTAGACAATGAATGGGAAGAAACCTTCATATTGTATTATATTGTATTGTATTGTATTGTACTGTATTGTATTCTCAACGAAACCAAACATTTAACACATTTACTTTTTTATATTATTATATAATTTTTTCTATTAAATTAGAGATTACTATAATCAAAATCAAACACACTATTTTACGTCCAAATATCTATAAGATTCATGAATAAAAAAGATGCGGTACAAAATACATTATTTCTATTTAAGTGACATACCTTTTTTAAAGAAATACATGATGTGCCTATTGTTTTTCAACACCAGGTTGTATAAGAGAACAGCGACATAAACGACCTTAAATATATGAGTGCCCCTGAGGCTCAAACTAGTAAAGGTTATGATCACAAAGGTTTGGTAAAAACTGTTAACAAGATTGTTGACAGATAATCGTTATACACATATGTTGCCCACGATGTCTTCAACTTCTTATGAATGTGTCTAGTTAAAAATGTCTCGCTATCTAATAACGTTTAAATCTCTACATCAAGAATAGTGTAATATGAATTTTTTAAACCTAGATTAAAACAATGCATATCTATGAACAGATTAATTTATTTGTTAGGAAACTGTAATTCAATTAAAAAAAAAAAGATAAATATGCAAGCAGTCCTATAGTCCGTGTCAAAATGTATTGGCACGTTTGCGCCTCAATATCTTCGTAAATACTGATCGAATCTCATTCATCATAGGTGACATAGCTCTTGTCATATTGGCCACTATATAAACAAAAGTATGAAGCTAATCAACGCATCGTTTATTAGTTACTATTTACTATTAGTACTGTCTATTTAGAGTATAGAGTACTTAAATAAGGGTATTTTTTCTTAAGCCGTAATTGTATAGTTTTGTACATGTATATTTAAAGATAATGTTAAGGGGGTAGCAATAAATATGTGTTGATCTACGGATTTTATAATGTGTCTGCCTATCATCTATGCCAATAATTACAAATTTTAAACAACGTAATTTTTAGGCTAAATGGATGGCACTTCTTTAAAAGAAAAATCGTATTAAAATATTTTTCTCTGCAAGGGATATTTCGAATACATCTACAATTTATACAAGCCCAAACCTGGCGTCTTCGACGGGGCAGCTGCTGAGTTCTCTAAGAATATTGTTAATGTTAGAACATCGTATTATAGAAAGATAGTAACTCTACTTTTGGGGCAGTTAAGGGCAAGTTAACGTTTTGAACAAAGCTTCTACATTAGCTTGCATGGCATAATAAGCTTGACAATAAAGTCATAAGTTTTTGAAAAGAACATGATTTATACAACTGGTTAATATTTTAGATCACCAGTAAAACACGCCGATCGTCAAAGCTATTATATCCACAATAACGCAATGAAATGTGACAACATTCAATAAACTATACTGGGTTCCAAAAGTTATGTCACTCCTATGGCATTAAAACGGCATAACTTTATTAATGCGTTACAAAACTGGTCGAAATTTTGCCAAATTTATGATGAATAAATTGAATGATACCTTTTAATGAACTGTATGAAGTTCATTGAAAAATACCGTTAACAAAGGACAGTAACTCCATAATAATGACATAATAAGTTTTCCCCAAAAATTATTGACAGAAAAAACAGTTTTCACAGCAAAATTATGCGAACGAGTTTCTAAGACACATGTTAGACGATTGTGTGAAGGTCACTGAAAAAAATTGTTACAAAGGGCAGTAACTTATTAGTGATAAAAAATGTGGTTTTGTCCCAAAACATAATTTAGAATAAAGCGATATTTTTTTCTGATTAAATAAATAACTTGTATTTTTTCTACAGACTGTAATTTTTCCAAATTATGTTAAAGAAAATTAACCAAGTTATGGTGTTATGCAATAACAGAGATGACAACGTTTTTTGCGTGTCAAGCACACGTTTTTGGAACTATACTCCGTATTTTATTTTATTTGCAGTCGGTAGAAAATGATGACTAATACTAATATGCTTTAATAAATTAGTTTTTTTTAGTCAAAAATAATTGCTTCGGGTAAAACAATACTTTTATGATTATAGAGTTACTGCCTTTTATAAAGGGTATTTTACCAATCCCTTCATAAAATTTACTCAAATATATCTCAAACACTTATCAACAACATTTCAAATAATTATATGAGATATGAAAAAAGTTATGTCGATCTAAACTATATACCAGGGTGATGACATAATTTTTGAACTCAGTATATTACTTATAAGTATTGTTATCCCTAACTATTATATCTGCATATTTTCTCTAAGATTTCAGTGTCGTAAAAACTAAACACCAGAATGGTTCATTGTCCAGATATTTCGTAATAAATGATTAAAACATTGGGTTATTTTTTTTACTCTTAATTGCTCGTCATTCTTTCCGGTGGATGTTGAGTACCATATTCTGACATCAGAAAGAGAGCTTTTGACACAATCGAGGTTTAACTGACCTACATCTAAGTAACCTCTCTGCACCAACAGTGGTTTATTTTTTCCATAATAAAAGTCTCTTAATATAGTCCATGTAGATATTACTGCACATGATTGTCTATCAACAACCACGACATCACCTCTCGGTACACAATGAAAGTGACACGTACACACAACAACGCCCTTAGTCGACAAGTCAGTGAGGCGGTGACTATCGGCAGCACACATAGAGCAGAACTCATCAACAATAAACAAGAGTTTGGCAATAATATATTATGGCGCATATCGTTTACTGCCGACTAGCCGCCAGCAGCCGAAACGACAACCAGTTATCCGCTTGACAAGGGACCTTATAATTCTAAAGAAGAAGGTGAGTGAAAGAACATTAAAGTGTTTTTTCTGGAACAGAATATAATTTGTGCAGATAAAAAATCGTAAATTCAACAAACAAACATATATTTTTTTCTAACACATTTTTTTTTCTACAAAGGCAAAACATATTTTAGACAAAATATATTTCGATTTTTTACCAAATTTCGTGTCATAAACAAACATTTCCTCCGCAGTCTTTCTAAAAGGGTTGTTTCTCTCAAAAATCCACCTTTAATCATCACATGTTTTAAAATATAATCTTTGTCATTGAAAATACAATGAGAGCTTTCCAAATGTGGCGAAAGTATGCGTTTTTATATTGAAGTTTTCAGAGCCCACTTTGTGCGTCTTTTGTTTGGAGTTTTGTCACCTCATTGCTGGTTTTAGTTTTTACATGTTATTTTGTTGATGCTCTTTGTCGTGACCGAAAACAAGTTTGCTGTACCAATGCTTTGATTCAACACATTTCAGTGAGCTTGAGGTGGAAGGTTTTGTCCCCTCTCAAGTGCGTACGAAAACTGTAAGAAACGGGTATTTTATAAAAATTGGAAATGTTATAAATGTTATAGATAAAAAAACAAATTGCAAGACATGTGCTATATCTTACTGACAGACAAAAAGAATACACTGAGGACATTGTCTTAAATACCAGTACCATTTGGGGCAACCATCCTCATGTCATTGTCTGAGA
>JAUUEB010155118.1:0-14368 GCA_032362205.1 Clione limacina
GGTCAAGCAAAGTTAAATTGGTGAGGAAAGCAATGACAAACTACCTCGAATGCTGTTGTCTAAAAAGTCGGGACTCTAACTCCTGATTACCTGAAGCTCATTAATGAGTATGGGTTACTTTACTTTACTAGTACATGAACTATCTGCAGCCTTGATTGAGCCTAGATATTTGAAATCCTTGACATTTTCCAAAGATATTTCATTGACTCTGATAATTTCATTGTCTGTACTTCCCCCTTGATAATAATGATATGCATAACTTTGGTTTTCTTTGAGTTTGATTTTAAACCTACCTTTAATGTAATGAGGTGTTTCGAGAAGCTTATTGTTCTCATTGTATTTAACAGGTGACAATGCCCAACGCAGTCAAAAACTTTGCTGTAAGTCACAAAGTTTTGAAGGTCTCTTGATCTGTGTTTCAGATTTTTTCTTGACAAATAGCATGTTCTTGTTTCCTCTTGCAATAACCAGCCTGTCAGTCTGGGAGCTCCTCTTCTACTTGAGGCTTTATTCTATTGAGAATGATGATTAACATTACCTTGCTTGCAATTGATATTAGTGCAGCTTTTCTATAGTTGCTAAAGTCTTTTAACACTCCTACTTTTGTGTTGCATGACAAATTCAGACTGTTCTTTTAGAACTTTTCCCTAATATCACATATGGCATTGGTCATTCAACAGGCTATGTTTATCGCCTTATGGTTCACAGGCATTATCTTCCCTTTGTGTAATACTTTTTTACCTGGGAAGTATTTCTTATAGTAAATAAGCAGAGAAGGGAATGAACTCCGTAAAGTCAGTTTGTTCTTGCTTTATTTTTCATTGGATGAGTATATTTCATCAGGGCAGAAAAAAAAAATGGAAATGTTACCCATTGGCACCAATAAGTTAAGTATGCCATCAGCCATGTATGTTTTTAAAACAGGGTTGCCTTTAGGTCTATCTGGGGATAAGTAATAAGCCATATTTTCAGACAATCAGTTGGTTATTTGACATTTGGTCAAAATCTAGGGTTTGCTTTTACTCTTGATCATGTTACCTTTGAAACAAAAACACACAAACCAAAACTACCACTTAACCGACATACGGTTCTTTGTCAATTACTCAAGTCAAATAGTTTATTAGGCCATAAGTGAAAAAGCTACAATATTTGCAATTATATATAGATAAGGTATGAAATAAGAAGAAAATAAAAAAGGGACACAAATAAAAGCAATAACAAGAAACGTAAATACATGCCCACTGAACATACACTCAATCATTCAAATTACTATATCTGAACCAAAACCAAAATGTCCGTCCTGTAGATTTCAGTTAAACTGTTGCTAGCTGTATTGTCAAAGAAAGGCAGCTTTTCTTTTTACTTAAACAAATTTCCACTTATTGAGCTTTATTTTAATCTTATTATTACATAATCAGTAATCTAGAAAAAAATGTTATTTTTTGGCAAAGGGCAACAACTCAAACAAGTATATGTGATTGACTTTTTGAAGTCAATTCTTCCTTGTCTCTACAAAACCACCCAACATGATGAACATTTTAAAGTTTTGTGTATTTAACAAGGGAGTGAGTCAAGTTCTTTTATGAGCAGGTTTCTTTGTATCTTTAAACTTCAGAAACGGAAATCACCAGTCTAATATATGTCCCATTTGAATATATGAAATGTATGCTATTGGTTTGTTTGTTTGTGTCAGGTTAAAAAGCGGTCACATTAACTTCAAGCAATTTGCTTGAATAAGATCCTTGATTTTCAAATTGGTTTGTGTTTGAATTTGTGTACAATAATTGGTGTCTGTAGAGAATCCTATCAGATATGTGAAGCCTCTGGTCGAAAAGTTTCACTTGTTGCATTTTACAAGTCTCAAAATAATACAAAATGGTTTCTTATCCAACTTATATTTTTGCTTGATTCCTTTTCCTCAGCATTTTGACTTTATGTATATAATATAACTAGAGATGAAATTTTTTTTAAAGGGGAAATAACTATATAACAAACAAGTCATAAAAATACAAAAACATTGTTATTTCCCTTTGAAAAGGGAAAATCTCAGGCTGTTTTGGTGGATGAGTTCTTATCTCTGATATAAGAGATTATGACACAAATTGATACAAATTTTAGATTTTTATGTGACAATAGTTTGTCTGAAAACCTGTTGTCCACAAAAGTTTGAAGGCTGTTTTCTCCAAACCTTATTTCCCCATATAAGGCTAATAGAAGGCCATATCTAATCCATTTTTCAATTTTTGAAATTGGCAAACTTTTTGATTGAGAGTGTCTTTTAAATGTTAAAATGATATTTGCCATATAAAAATAAGCTCAACCTTCACAAATATAATCTCAGATGTGTTTTATTTGACAATAGTTGAGATCTAAAACAAATTGAAAAAATATAACTTGACTGATGATATGGTTCAAAGATGGAAATAAAGAGCATTTCTAACTGTATATCATTATTCTATTTACAACTTTTCTTATGAGTAAAAATCTATGAAGTTCTACAGCAATTTTAAAATTTGATGTTATTGCTTTTTGAATAAAATCTAAACTCCTTTTGATGGATGAACTTACTTAATTTTCTATTTCTATTTCTATGTCCTAGTTTTTAAATTTTTTGCTTTTTGCTTTAGAAAATTCAACCTTAGAAACAGGAACATGTTTTATGCGAGATATGAAATTCCAATGAAGATGTTAAGTTTGACTCGCATTCTAAAGTGATTAATGTTTTTTTGTGGTCCATAGAATCAATTGTTCTGAGCCTCTCAATATATCCTAGGTATGTGGCGCTGTGGCGTAAACTTGAGAAAACACAACTAATATGCACATAGATTTGTGTGCTTTTTGTGGATTAGAGTAAAATAAAGAATTGAGCTCACTATCAAAAGAAACCACCCACCAATACTAATAGTTCTTCAGAATGTACAACCAAAACGTCAACTACTGATTAATAAACACACCACGTTTATGTCAATCATCACGTCACAGTTGTGCTTTTTTTCAGTGTTGTGTCAATTTCAAAAGTTACTGACCTATATTCATTTTAAGCAACTGCATAACTTTAATGATAAAAAAGTCATTGATGATTATCTTAATAAAATTAAAATATCATGTTTCAAAAACATATTTTAGATGATTATTCTAAGCATTTGAAGATTTTGTTGTTGATAATTTTTAGAAATGTAAAGAAATGTTTTTCAATTTCAAACTTAAGTCTCAAGATGTTTCTTTTTCTGATGCTCCTTTTTCTTACATTTTATGATCATAAATCATTTAATGGTTGTAACTATCCTTTTGGTAAAACAGGCTGATCCAATGCCCAAAATATGTCCAAATGCAATTATTGAAATTTTCAAACCATTCTCTGGTAACTATATGTAGTTTTCATTGATGAGAAGTGTAGATAGCAATAGTTTTTAAAACCCCTGAAGCTTTACATAGTAGTTTTGAAAAAAACTACGACATAGTTTTGTGTCAGGGCACATCTGGGTCATTGCCAATATAAAAGTGAATATTTTTTGGTAAATTTGTGTTTTTAAAAATAAGTTCAAACAAAGCTGGCAGTGCTTTACTTATCAGTTTCTTTTTTTATATTTTCCCAATAAGAAATTTCTATACTACACAAAAACTACACAAGAACAGATCTCATTTAAATTGTCAAAGTTTAAAAGAGTCAATTTCTTAATTTTATTTGTTTATAGTTATGTTCGATTTGTTTTGAATTTGTTCTAAAGCAAAAACAAAGGGTTATATCTTTTTATAAAGTTTGTTAACCCAAAAATAAAATCTTCATGAATGAACAAGTTTATACATGAGATTGAATGGAACGTAATGGGACTTAAATCTGTCTAAAAATCCATACACATTGCACACATTTTCTAGACGAAATAAGTTTGTTTGAAATTGGTTTGTGTACTATAGACTTGTAGGAGTTAACTTTGGATGCTCGACTGATTTTGCATTAGTTAACTGAATAACACTTGTTAAACACTTTCCTGTTTTTCCCCAAATGGTGGCCACTATCTGACAACAGAAGGTACTTTTATATTTAAACTGAATAATGCAATAAGATATAATGCGCTCTTTAACATTAGAGGCACTTGCATAATCTGAGCTTCATTGGAATATTGTCAAGCTTTCAACTATGTTGTTTTGTTACACAATTACTTTCGTCATTGCTTTTTTTAAACATGAAAATCTAATAAATGAATTTTTTATGTCATCCTCTATTGATATTTGATATACAAAACTGTGTTCGTATGCATTTTAAGCTTGGTAATAATAATAATAATAATAATAATAAATAGCACATTTCCATAGCTGTTCAACACGCTTTACAATGACAGAAATAAAATCACTAACAAACAAGCTTGAGTGCATTCATACATACAGGAAGAGAAACCATTACCTAATCACATTCCACATGAACAAAACATCCATCTATGTACTATGATATTACACAAAAATATATTGATACATTAATCATTATAATGTTGAAGATGTCTGAAACTGGTCCCGTGATGTAGTCACATGGGTTTGCCATAGCAAAGAAATACTTAAAAACGCAGGATAAAAACTCATTGTGGACCCCCCATGCCAGAATCTCCCACTCAGGGGTCCACCTCAGAACAAAATACATATACATACATATAATAAAAATGCAAAAGAACATTAAAACCATCATAATTATAATAGCAATAATAACAACAATAGTACTGCTCTTTGCATTTTTATATGTAACAACAAGATAATTAAAACTTGGTATATTAGACAAGGCAGAATGCTTAATGGCTGATCGACTGATTGTACCACACTAATCAAACATAATTGTTTTAAAACATGTTCAGTCAGCTAACCATATTTGACACTGCTTAAGCTGATAAAGGGCAAACAAACAAATTGGCTACAGTTAATTATTGCGTGAGATGGATTGTATTGCAATTGTTCCAATGAAGAAGAAAAAAAGGACACTAAGCTTTTTGCTTTTGTAACCTTACCACAATATGTGGAAATTACAGTTAATAAGATGTTGGATAAGTACAATATTTTTGCTGATGTTTTAAGATAAAAAAATGAAAATTTCTCTTAGCTTCTTGCTTTAGTAACCATTTCGAAATTTGGAAAACTAAAAACGTCCTACTCTTATTTTTGCACAAAAATGACTCTTGTTTGTTAGTTAAAAGATCAATGTTCTTTTTTAAGGGTATCCAAAGTTTCTGTTATATGTATCATACCATCAAGTTGGGAAACATTTTGTATATGTTTTTGTTCTTGTCCTTTGTACACAGGCATCAAAAGACTTCACCTACATATTGATGCAGGTTGTTTTTCTTTCTCATATCATATAAAAATGACCATAAAACATTGTCAATCTCAAAAATTAATTATGTGAAACTCAACCAATTAAATTTCTAGAAATTCTTTGGTAACACCTTTTTAACTGATTTTACTCTTGATCAGTAATTTTTTTTAGAAAAATTGAATCCTTACAAAATGTTTGGGGAATTGAACAGGAAAAATGATTTTTTTGTGAATAACTATATCTATTAAAGAAAAAGAACTTTTGAAAGATGCAAAAACATTATTTCTTGCTTTCTTAACTACATTTTGCAAGATTTTGACCTTTAAAGGAGTTTTAGAATTCAGAATTTTTCTTGCGTTAATAACTCTGGAAATAGAGATATTTGAGAAATATCTTTTACGCATATAAGAATTTTAATTAATTTTGAGGGGATATCTGATTTCTTTCGTTATTTGTTTTTTGTTTGTTTTTATTTCTTTTTTGATTAAATCCTTTGGATGAATTTCTCATTAGTTTTGTTTAATTTTATTTGTGTGTACTTGATAAAGGCTACAGAGCCATAAACTTGTATTTCTTGCTTCACGTCTTTGTTAAAAGTTTTTTAATGATAAAATTTTACATCATATAATATTTTTAATTGTGGTTGCTGTTGCGTAGACCAGACAATTTATAATAGAAGCAATGTGATAATAGTTGTATTTTCATAGCATGGCCTGAGCCCTGAGGGCATGGCTTATTTTCTGTTAGAATAGAAAGCTGTTGGATATGGCTTTATAAATTAGCCTGTATTATAGTATACTTGTCTAATTCCGACCATAGCAATATATATAGCGCATAAATGACCTTTTTGAGTCGATATTGCTGTAAAACCTTACATAAATAAATAAATATTTTCATAGCACATTTTTCCGGGCCATCTGCTGACTCAATGTCCTGTACAATCTGTTAAACCCTGCCACACTGATGAGGGACATTCTGGTATATACTCTCAGCTTCCAGGGAAATTCAAGGTGGCAGTTTGTTAGGAGTTTGTTTAATTCTAATCGCTATTATTCCCAATACTTTATCTGTCTATGTTGGATATTCCTTTTCATATGAAATGTTTGTAAGATTTCTTTCCCAAGAAAAATTGTTAAACCATAGGGTAGTAATTTCTCTGTAACATAGACAGTCATATTTATTGGAGAAAAAGACTATGTCTCTAATTTGATCTTGGTGTGGGTGTCTATTTGGTCATATGCAGTGTAAACAGATATATTCCTAAGGAACATGATGTGATGAACATTGTTCCTCGATCGCACAGTTAATTGTCAATGAGATAATATTTTTTTTTATCTGTCTGTTTGTTTGTCTGTAACCAGGTTAACATAAAATAAAGCGTTTTAAGTATTTTTAGTAGGATGACATGGAATAATTTTTTGATATTTGCTATCACAATTAAAATCTAGTAATATTTGTGGGAAAGGGACTGAGTTATGGCCCTTGTTTAGTTTGTTTGCTTTATGTTCCTTGTTTATTTGGCGAACATACTATAGTCACATTGTTAAAGGTAGGAATCTGAAATTTTGCACAAAAAGTAATTTTCTTAGTTTTTGAAAAAGATCAATTTTGACAGAGCTAATTCCCTTTTATGATTTTTGTAGATGTCCTTCAGTCAGTCCTTTTTTGCTATATGTTATTTTTTAAATTTAAGAATACTTGGGGGTAACTGTGATAGTACTTTCTGCAATTACTTATTGTTTCTAGTTAAATATTTTCATTTGATTTCTTTAAGTTTAGGAAATAATTTTTTTGTTTTAACCACCTTTTACTTTAGCCTTCCCTGTATACTTAAAAGTTATTTTAACCGTTATTAGTATTTTGTTTTTTATTCATTAAAGAGACTGACATTGTTTGTGGTCACCCTGTACAAATTTAGTTGGTCTTTACTCTGTTTTCTGAATAATATACTAAACCCAATATAGATGCTTGTAACAAAGTGTTTTCTTTTGGACTGTTGGGTACTTTTATTTTTTGTTTGAAATAATTTAACCTTTCTTTTAAACTAAGAGACAGTCTACATATATACTATTAGTATAAACCCTTTTAGTGCTATACAGTGTAGTGGTGCCTGTTCTCGCGCGATGCATGTCTATGAGCATTTATTTGTAAACATATACGACAATAGTGGTCTCTAACAATGCTCTCTAAATGGCCGATCATGACTTTTGAACTCTGGACTTGAAAGGGGAGGTGCTAGGAACACTAATTTAGACTTAATCAAAGTAGCAGGCCATATATCTATGGCCAACTGGCAGAAGCTACGCAAGAACATTCATCATTACTTCCTTGGCCAAAACACTGGTGTATACATCCGTTGTTTGTTTTCATGTTGAAAGAAAGGTTGAGTTTTGTTGGAATTTTTTGGCTCCTCAATTCTAAGAGATATATTTTCAAAAAAGGATTTTGATTTGTGTTTGAGATTTAATTTTTTTTCACAAAGCTGCCTCAAATATTAGGTGCGTGGAACTCCAACCACAAATGTGTGTATAAGATGAATGTGTCACCGCCAATCGAAAGGTTCTACATGTAGAGAAAACTGGTTTTAATTATGAAAAAAGCTCATAAACGCTAGATAGGTTAAATTTAAAAAAAAATCATTTTTATGAACCTTTTCTATTTCTTTTATACAAAATGGATTCCATAATAAAAGTAAATATTTTCTTTTTTCACGACTTAACATACAATTTTTATCAATTTTATTCATTAAATGTAAATCAATCTCAGGTTTAAAAGCCTTTTCCTTTAAAAAAGATGTCACACACTAAAACTACTGTGACTTTGTTATTTTTCAAGCAATTATTTTCATTTTATGAACAAATGTACTTTTATATATATTTAACTTAAAGTCATTTTGAAGTTAAACAACACATGGAACATTTTGATGGAAGGTGTCACAAATGTAAGATATATAGTCACATATAAGGGTGGCCAAAAATCTCCTTTGCCAATTCTTTATTAATTGTTGAAATTATACCATATTTGGCACATTTGATTATTCATATCTCTATAATATTCCGCTTGCAGAATCAAATTAACATGATTACTAGAGGTGTGGCCTAAGGAAACATAGATGGTACTGTTGTTAGGTTTTAATGAAAACCAAATCATGTCCATGTTTGAAGGTTCCAACCCAATCTTGTCAATTCATTACTTATCATTGTATTAATACAAATTTTTGCATATTATGGTATCATTTCAATAAATAATAAAGAATTGGCAAGAGGTTGTAGGGACTTACGGCTACTGACTTGATTTGCTTTTATTCTGTTGTTTTGTTGTAAAACCTGTCAACAGTACCCTATATGTGTTGTTGCACCATGCCCTTATTAATCAAGTTTTTGATTCTGGAAATGGTATAGTATACAAGATATATTAACTATTTATTGTGCGAAATATGATATCATTTCAACAATTGATAATTGGTAAGGGGTTTGGACTTTTGGCCACCCCTATCCTATACAATGTTTGGTTATGTTTTTATCTCGATCAAGAATTTGTCATACATTTTGTGATGCTTTGTTTTAACTTAAATATTGCATAATTGATGAGATTGTCATTACATTTAGTAGGAAAGAGGTAATTATCACACCTCTGTGTAGCAGTAATTGAATTATGGAAAAAGGCGATCGTTTTTGGTTTCCAGATTTACTTATCTGTGTTTTGAGGGACATTTGATGTGTGGCTGTGTATGTTTGTTTGTATTATTACATCTGTGACTCGGATATGAGTTAGTTAACCATGCTCATAAAATAACAAACTAGGTCATGTCATACTTTCTTATAGTCATAGACACAAAAATTGTACCACACTTGTTATGACTATGTAGATTTAGGAAACTCTTTGTATAACTCTGTCAAGAGTTGTCCATGCTTTTTGAAAGGGCTCTCAATTGGAGCAATTAATCCTACTTTTGCTTGCCTACGCTTTTAGTCGTGCTTTTCCTCTTCTCTATTCCGTATAGCACTATTATGCTATTAATGAATTTTTAAGAATTAACAGAAAGTTATGTCTCTTTTTTATCTAAGTTACCCTTCCTTTCGAATGTACAAAAAATGTGTAATAAAATAAAATGATTTGATGTATTTGTTCTAAGACAGATTAAAATTATCTAAAACGTTAAATACTCTCTGTAAAATATCACAGTTATATGTGAAGGTTTTGCAAAGGATTTATAGAATAACCTCTTATGGATTTTGATTTACTCATTTTACTTTCATAACTTTTTTTCTCATGTGATCATTTGCCTATTTTTGTGTTAATTGAGAAGCAAAACAAAACACAATAATCATATGATTTTGTTTATATAGAATCATATTAATAAGAATGATTTCAGAATTAAAAGAAATTTGATACTACTTAACTGAAAATGTATTACATGTTAATATAATGCAAATAAAAGCCACTTTTGCAATGAGCTTCTTTATTTCTCAGAGATTATATGGGAGTAACAGAACATTCTTTAGGGGATGGCTTCAAAGTTACCCAAACTTTTGACTTGTATATTTGTATTAAAGGCTGACTTTTTGCCTTTTATAATTATGTTATGCCAGGCCAGAGAGCGCATTCTTGGTCCCTTACACAAACTTGGAGGTGTTGCTGGGATGTATGGTCAAACCAAGGACCAAGAACTTGATAGTATTCAAGGCGCTACTGATAACAGACAGTCCATTTTCCTACCCATGGGTGTCAGGAAGTAACGCCAGGCGGGGAGAGGTGATCTTTTCATACCCACAACCCTTCTGCAATTTACAGAACCAAACACAAGAGTTATTTAGAACATGGTGTTTAATCCTGCATTTGATCATGAGAACAGACGCCACCCATTTAGCCATCGCTAGCAGATTGTTTAGCTTAGATATCATAGTATCATATTATTATTGGCACTATAGGCTTTTAGCCATTAAGTGTCTGAGGTTTCTTACTTTGTTTATTTCCAGATGTGTAGAGAACTAGATATGCTACAGTAACGCTTATAACTGACCATGTTCTCTGGTTTTTAACTTGAGCATAGGTGCTCCCTAGCATCTGACATTAAGGGATCAATACTACGACTGGTTGGTCATTTGTCCTTATACTATGTTGGATATAAGAGTGTGCTACACCTGACATCCTTTGTGTGGTTGCATAAGTCTAGGCAGCTCTATTGGTCTATCAACCAAACATGTGTCGATGGAGCAGTTGAAACCTCTATAAATTTGTAAAATGTTTTTGATTTTACAGTTATTTATATTCTCACAACAGTTTTCTTTAGAATAGATATATTCAAAAGTTTAGCATTTAATAGTGCCATGCGCAATAAAAGTCTTGATAATAAATTATTAAAAAAAAACATAAGAGATTGTACATAAGATGAATTACTTATATAATATGCTGACTAAAGTTTCACTGTTCCTGACAGCTATTTGTCAGATTATATATACTCCAATGTAAACAATGTTTAAGATGCAGGCATTTAGATAGCTAACATTTTGTTGCCAAGCTAAATGGGTGGCGTCATTGTTCATATATTTGTCATGATCAAATGTAGGATTGAACACTCTGTATATTTACACTCTTTGGATGCCACCAGTACCTGTTTGCTGATTTGCCTTGTTCACCATTTCTGCCACTTTCTCAACTCCCTGGGCTCCAAAGTTTGTCTGCTTCTTTATCCAAAGGCAGCTGTTCACCAATTGGCTTGGCTTGGAATGGATTGGGTTGGGTTGCCTTGGCATGTCATTTATAGTACTGAATCTTTTTATTCTTAAATAAGTATCAAATTTCTTGTATTCTGATTGAATTCTATTTATAGTACACACGGTTACTACACTAAGTTTGATAAACTTTTTGTTTAATATTGCACATAAACACTTCTTTCCTTTTATATCATTTGCAAGCTTTAAATAAAACCAGTGTAAAGGTGTATGGCATTGAAGAAGTTGCACATCAAATAAAGTTGTGTTATTTTTAGATTTAATGCTGGGTTTTGAAATATTAGATTTATACACATTAATTTCACTATTTTATAGATTTCAATCACACTTAACAATAGGCTGTTTTTAAACAATTTATATTAGCTTTTTGGCATACTGTCTAGTTCTGATAAAATCCTACCGTTCATGATATTGATTGCTACCCACCTTTGAGTGATACGCTGCATTACGAGGAGAATGTATTCATCTAATCTAATCTGATCTTCTTCTAATATACTATTCATGATATGAAACAAATATAAAGAAAGTATAAACTGAATATAAATATGTGAATAACTATGCCATATCTATTCATGCTTGTAACCCACTGCCTATTTTGTTATCAACTTATAATTAATAAATATTTTAGTCTATTTTGTATATTCATGAATGAAAAACCGAAGGTCGACCTTCTTCAAAATTAAATGATTTGATAACAGTCGTCTTCAGAGATTTTGAAATTTTTGTGACAATCCTGGAATTAAAACCACTAGAGAAGGTGTACTGAGGTATGAGCAAATAGTCACATGATAACTCAATAGAATCTTATTTTAGTCACTGTTAACAAAGGAAATAATATTTTTTATCACAGGTACTGCAGCACCATTGATTTTTTTCGTTATAACTTTTCTTTAAAACCTTTGTATTGCCACAATACAATTGAGGATCACATGACTAGCTAGCTTAGTTGCTTAGCTTATTATCAGGTCTCTAACTCAACTATGGTGTTAAGAAAATAGGCAAATGAAAGAAGTGTGATGGGATATAAGGCAAGTATATGAATAGGAGTGAACATTTATATTAAAAGAGATACCATATCAAAAGATATATCAATATAGGACTGAAGGAGAGGTTCTTGTCTTAATGCTCCATGTAAGATTTTTTCCCAACCTTTATTATTGTAAACAGCAACATTAATACAGTGAATACTTCCTGGCTGACTTTCTAAATCAAATTTATTACACAGAAGTTTGATATTGATAAATGAATATGAATCAAGTTTTAACAAGATCGATATTCATCTATCAATATTAAATGAGTGTGAAAAGGTGTTTCATTTTGCACTGTTTAAAATTCATTTTTAATAGAATTACTTATAATGCATATTTTTACATCATTCAAATTTGTTCGTCACCTATGCTATGTACATAGGCCTTCATAAGTCCCTGCCATCCCACACAGTGTTATGATATGTAGAAATATGACAAAGTAAGTCTTTAACCCCCCCTCCCCCATCTATCCCATTATCAATTATGACAACATTAACTTTAAATCCGATATAAATTTGATATCGGAGGGTAAAGCGCTCAGGCTCAAATGGCAGCTGTATTAGCAACAGAATCTGTGACACTCACCAGCAAAAGGTTCCTTATGTCTGAAAATTCAAAAATAGTTTTTTTAATGTTTTTGATATGTAGACAGTCACATGAACATCATGATTAAAAAGTAGAGTAAATTGAGTAGTTATTGCTTTCTATAGGCTAATAGGAGAAATACAAGGTTTTGAGAGAACTTTTAGAACAACAGGTTTTCAGAAGAACTGCAGTATCATAAAAATGCAATGTAACATTACATTTACAAATCTTAAATTTTTGTGAACATCTATATTATTCATAAGGTTAAGGGGCTTAGGAATAGGAATCAAGCAAAAATGGATTTGAGTAAACACCCTCTAAATTCCTTTAAAAGGAAATATCTTGAAACTTAAAAGCTCAACAAGTTTCAACCTGTTGTTGCATCACATTTGTGATGAAAAATGATTTCCCTCAAGAATTAAGGAGATTGTTGTCCTTGCGACCAATGTTTGACCAAAGTTAGATAATTTGTCATGTCCGGATGTTTGTTGACATGCAGGGGCTATCTATTTAAAAGTTTCTCTAACAGCTTATTACAGCATATCCATAGACTCTATTTCATATCAGGACAGGGTCTGCTTAACAAAACCCCACAGTAAGCCAGTTGTCACATATTGTTAGGTCAGGTCTTGGTTTCTGGCATGCAGGACAGTCAAAAGTGGTTGGTAGAGTAGACATCTGGGGGATAGCATTAACTGTGCCATTTGCCAAATCATATCTCAATGAGTGGCTTGACAGTGTCATTCCTTGGTGGGTCTTCCTCTAGTGTTTCCATCATCAGCTATGTACCTGTTAAAGTTTCAGCAGAAATGGTAGTACTCTAGCATGAGACTCCGCCACCAGCAAAATGCTACCTGGAAAACACTTGAGATCCTATGCACAGTTTTTCATGTTGCTCCTTCCCCAATTTGCTCTGCTAGCTTCTTCTGCCTTTTCCTCTAGTTTTCTTCAGGCTGTCTTTCTTATTCTCCCAGTGCTGATACAGTCTCCCTCCTGTTAAACGCAAAATTTAAGTGAATTTCATTTTTGTTCATAATACAAAAGACTTACAGTATCTTGTGTTAACATGTTTGACCTAAATCCTGATTGATGAAAGTCAGTACATAGGGAAGGGCATTTTAACTTCTATTTGCAGTCCAACTAGATTAAGGGAAACTTATAGTAACAAAATGTATCTCCAATCTATACCATTCAGCTTAAAGCGTGTCTCCAAACTGCTAAATAAAGCAAACCAGCTTGATGTATAAAAATTAATTGTTTTGTGTTGTTGTTTTCAATTCTAGGGTACATTTAAGATGGACTGTGAATAAAGTTATGATGCCTATTAATACTTAAATAGTGAGGAGGTATTAACATTTTTTTTATAAAGACTACAGCTTTAAAAGATTTCATTGAAAACAAATTTGTCGTTTAAAAATAGGAAAAATAATTCTATACACTGCACACACTTTTTTCTTTCCCATTTTGCTTATTACAAATAGTTTAAGTGGGAAGGTGACACTGTGCATCACACAATTCTTATTATTCATAATAGACAATTAGCACAGAGATCTAGCAAGAAACTTCACTAAAAAATAACAACATTTAATCACAATTTCCATAAATTTATGCTTATTATTACTCTTTGACCTTGACGTCTGACATATTTTATCTTTACCAATTGATTGAGCATCCTCACAAACTATATCAGTTCAGTGTCCCAGAAAATTCAAATTGGCGAAGAA
>JAUUEB010155229.1:0-14366 GCA_032362205.1 Clione limacina
TTTTCGTTTCGTCCCTTTTTATCTTTTTCCTTATCGGTCGAAATATTTTGTAAATAGTTTAAACTGTTGACTTTTAAAGAAATAAAAAATTAAAAAGAAATAATCTTTGATTGATTAATGAATGAATCATATAGATCCTATAATTTCTTTTTTTTTTAAATTATAAATATGTATGACTCCTTTTTGTTTATAAATTGGCAATATATTGCAGACTTCCTGCCTCTTAATTTTAAAATAGCCTTTGGTTTTTCCCAAATCGGGAATTTAAAATACGAAAATAGTTATTTTAATTTCCGTTATCGAAGGAAATTCCAGGACTAATAAAAGAATGTTTGCATTTGTTTTCCCGATTTTCAACTGTTATGTTTATGGCGAAAAATGTCACTTTGCAATAAGATAGAAACATATTGGTTGAGTTTATTTCATTTTCGTCTTCACTTGATTTTAGTATGCTGAATCATGTTTTTCAATGAGAGTTTTGGTATTTCCCGTTGTTCAAGGGAGGGTATGGTTTCATAGAAAATGTAGTATTGTTCTTTTTGCCAGTGTTTCTAATAAACTGGCTTAATGATAATAATAAACTTGCTTAAGAATATATATATAAACAATGACATTTTTCTTAGTATTATGAATATCAAATTCCTACTAAAAATGATTTCAATAGATGCAAAACCTTTATGAAACCAATAGACAGCCCAGCTGAGTCCTTGTGTCGGGCGTAAAGATCAATTCAACCAAAATAAATAATCACAAAAACCCTGTAAAATGTAAGTTATACAGTCGATCCCCGTGAATGTGCCAATTTCCGTGCACAGGAAAAATTTAAACTGTAGTGAATTAAGCACTGTATAGGGGTCTAATACTACTATTAAGTGCTCAAGTTCTTGCTAAACGAGACCTATTTCATGCATAGTATGTTTAATAAGGTTAAACTATTACTCCTAATGCCTCGAGTAACATAGTTGAATGTTTGAAATAAAAATGAAACACATAATAAAACATGTGTGTCTGTTTATCATTAAAAATATTTATTTTAAAAGAAAGAGTCAAGCGTGGACTGTGACTTCAAAGCCCAGCCAGCTTTGTTTGGTTTATTTTATTTTCAACGGTATTTCGCCTGTCAAACTCGGCAATTATAGACTTTTATACATTAAGTTCAATTTGTTGTCTCGTTTACTTTTTAGTCTCCATGCTTTCGTTTTAGATAATAGCGGCTGAAAACTTTGCTACTGTCACCCAATATAATATCCGTTTGTTATGCACTTGATACTGTGCCAACTAGGCGAAAGTGCCATTAACCTAACGTCATGTCGGTTCAGAAAAAGATAGGTATGTGGCGACACCAGCAGTATTGTGTGTCTATGCCGTGCGCAACATGCATGTATGTGAAATGTGCAGTCATGAGGGCGTGTGTCACAGCTGTTTTCGGCGATGAATTTTTCTGATGTGTGTCTTCCTTCAAATTCTCTTATATGAAATTCGAGTTGTAGCGGAGTTAATTATAGAAGAAAAAACAACCTGGTGCTTCAAATTCTCTCATATGAAATTCGAGTTGTAGCGGAGTTAATTATAGAAGAAAAAACAAACTGGTGCAGGTAAAAAATCGAGTAGTCAGAAATTTAATGGCTTGACAATTATGGTAAAATTGAAATGATTTTTCTAAAAACCACAACTTTTGTAGAACAAAAATGAGAACCCAAGGCACAAGACAATAATTTACTAAAGGTTTACAAAAGTTTATGTCAGCAGCATATTTACACTAAAATATTGCTGATTATAACCCTTGACTGCAGTCTGTGACAAATAACTAGGTTGGTGTCTGCAATGATTCACACAGTAAATAGATGCATTGTCTAAGTGATGCTAGGACAAAAAAGACATACAATTTACACAGTGTCCTACAGTCAATTAACTTTGAGTTGGAGACATTCAAATTCACAAATGGATGTGTGGACTGGAATTTACAAATTTCTAATTAGATTGTGCACAACACTAGTAAATACTATGCTCCAATTATCTCAGGAATAATATATCTTTAAAAAAAACTCACACAAAACCAAAACCATTGACCTTTTCTAACATATTTTATGAAAACTGCCACAGCCTCTTTCATATTTACAGAAAGTAAAAGGCATAAATAGGGTCACACCTTATTTCGACAGAATAAATGGACTGATATGCTTTAATACAATAACAAAAATGTTAATACGAATTGTTAATTGAACAAAATACAAGTACGTCTTTGATGTGATCAGAAAAATATAAAATTCTGAAATCTGTGATACGCATTCAATACAGTACATCCTCATGTCAGATTCAAGTAATCATTTTGTTCATAACATATCAGGGTGTATATTCTTGCCCAATATGATGAAATAAATGAGGAATGAAGGTTTTCAAGAATCTGCAAGAATATACACCCCTGTAACATACACAAACAAACAGTTAGAAAATAGGTAAAAAATCTGACCTCCATGATTGGAACCATGTATGGCTTGATAAGACGTGCAGTGTTAGACACAAGGTGACCCAACATGCGAGCTGCTTGCTCCTTGTTCCTTCCTATACCACTGTGCTCTAATTCTGTCAAAATCTGTTGAGTAGACAATTCTTTTATGTAATAAATTGGCAAGCAAAACACTACAAATAATTCACTTTCAAACCACTCATTTAGAATAAGACATCTTGCCCATTCCAAAAAGTCAGAAGAATATTTTTCCAGAAAAACAGTTTTGTTTTGTCTGTAGTCAACTGTAGGTTATAGAGCCTCTATCAGTAGGGTCATAATTAGGTGAGTCTGTGTTCTCTTATAAATATTTTGCTCATAAAATAAGACCTTTTTTGTTCGTATTTATTTCAGCTCATCAGACATTTCTTAAAAAAAATTTAGCTTCAAGACAAAAATTCAAAATTCTGAAAGCTGTAAGTTCTGATTAAAAAGATGTCTTCTTATCAAACCTAGATTTAAGAAATTCTAAACAACAGTCTTCAGAACTTCAATTTTGTTGATTTACCTGTATGAGAACTTTTCTCAAAGATGGCATCACATATGCAGGATTCTTAGCACTAAGTCTGCCTATCATGCAGATAGCACGCTCTCGTATCTCAAAGGCCTCATCATTGAGTGCAATGAAAAGCGCACTAAGGTTCTCTGCTTGAGCAAGGTGAGGATCAAATCTCTCATCAAGGGATGTTAATACACAGTAACGAATATCAGCATCTGTTGAAAAATATCAAAGATGTCATTGAATGGTTATGGATATGAGACTTGCACACAGTATTTTATGTTTATTTTTGTCAGTCTTAGAAAATCTGTGATACATGGATTATATGCATTTTGATTCTTAAGTCTCACTATTTCTTACTTAGTTACTTTTTTATGATCAGAAATCAAGATAATGGAATTGAAAGATGACTGACAAAAGAAATAAGAATGTTCAAGGTCATAAAGTTTGATCTTCCTTAAAATAGCATTAATATCATACTCTTTATTTTAACCAAGTGTCAATAACACAGTGTCAATAACTTTAAAAATCACTACCCTAAGTTCCCATCAAAATACAAAATCACTACCTTTTGTTCCTATCAATACAAAAACAACATTTAAGGAATGCCATACCAGAGTCTGTTATTCCCACAACCAACAGTTTGTTGAGCACCTCTGCTACAGTTGTCATTGCTGTCATGCTGACACTGACACGGCTCTGTTGTTTGGATAGGAGCTGAGAAAAGGAGACACACATAAGATACTTGAAATTGCTTGGACTTTTAATTCTACAGCCAGAAACTCAAAAAACTTATGAGAAAATCAGAACCTTCCCTTTCATGCTTCCCTCTTTAGGGTATTTTTGTAGATTTACATATAAAGTACAGTATTTCCTAAAATGAGTAAAAAAATTGAGTTTACAAGTAAGCATATGAATAGAGTCAAATTAAGCTGGATATATGTTACCTGCAGGAGAGGGGAAAGTAGTCTGGCACATGTGATAACTGCTTCCATGCGGATGTCTTTGTGCTCACTGGCCAGGTAATGCTCGGCACAATGACGTACAAATGTGGTCAATGAATGCCCCTCAAAGTCAAAGCTGCCCAGTGTGCGTAGAGCTAATGTCACATTGGTTACATCACTAGGATCATTTATAGGAGGTGCTGTGGAGGCAAAATTAATTCATTGTCTATCAAACAAATATGTCAAATATAATTTAATATACGATAACATAACTCTAAAACTAAAAGAACTCATCAACATCATATCATGATCAATCTCGCTTACTTAATTAGCATGTATCATTCAAAATCAACGTAAAGGGTGGGCCATGAATTCCATATACCCCTTACCAAATTGTTAATAATGGACATATTTTAAAAAAAAACTTCACTCATATATTCAGTGATGTCTCATCTAATAATTATTTTTCTATTTTGGGGTACTTCCAGGAGATGTGAAAGAACGTCAAGCAATTCAGAACTTCATTCTTCTGTCATTTGTGACCCATTAATTTCTATGAAATTATGTTTCTGAGAGTATTATATGCTTAAGCAGACTGGTTATTTTGTGACTGTTTTAAATCTATTGAATTTTGAAAATAATATTCACAGTTATTGGATCATGTTTATTTGCAGTTCATCATTGAACTTAATTAATTGAAACGGTTTGATTTTCTTTTCTGTAACATCTTGCAAGAGGTGCCCCATCTTAGCAATGATCTTGCTACACCACTGGAAATTAGTTGGTGGGCAATACTGAGAAATAATCAGATACATGAGAGTCAGATCACTGAATATATTTGTGAAAAATTCATGTAAATAAGTATATTCATAACTGTTTGGTAGTGGTGTGTGGGACTTCTGGCCAAGATCTCAACAGTGCCCCTCATCTCGCCTGAGTTAGCCACTGGAAATTGTTTGGTGAACAATTTTGAAATATAATTAAATACATGAGACATTACTGAATCCTTGAGGGAAATTTCATGAAATATACTTATTAATAACGATTTGGTAGAGTGTAGGTTAGACTTTTAGCCCAACCTATACATGTACAGGTTCTTTAGCATCAATGACATCTTATCAGAAGATAAGAAAAAATTGAACGTTTTGGACATCACATGCCAGTCAAAAGCTATTAAGTTGATAAAAAGAGGTCAAAGTTGCACATTTAATTTTTTTTTACCAATGTGAAGAGGGAGTCATAATCCCAAGTAAAAGGTACAAAGAGTTGAAGATGCTCTAACTACTAAGTGAAATCATGTCAGAGAAAATCAGCATAAGAATGAAATTTGGGAAAAAATCAATTTTAACACTGTCACTTTAAACAGGACAAGTATAGAGAGATAAAATGATACAAAACTTGTCTATGACATATTTTCTCTTCAGTTATAGGCTACTGTAATGTATTTAAACACTTTTGATATTTTGAAACAATTCTAATATGATAACTGGATGCTTTAATGACTGTGCAAGCTATAGGCATTTAACTAAAAAAAATTCAACATCACAGATAATAAAACTTTATAAACTGAGCTGTCAGTTGGTAAAAAGCAAGGTAAGGCCAACCTAAGTGTGAGGGCATGCTTGAGGCTCCAGGGTGTCGCAGTGTCTGACCCATCAACACATGAGACAAGTTCTTCAACAGACCGTCCTGAATGTCCTTCTTCAATTGTGGGATTTGTGTGGCCAGTTCCCTGAGGGCAGCTGTCAGCGCAGGACTGAGTAAAACAGGATGATAGATAGCAAAATATGATTATAACAGCAAGATAGAAAAATAACATGAAGTATGTTTTATTCTTAATACAGTTTTCTAAACTCAATCAATCATGGTCTCATTGCTGTCCATGTGCCAACCAATTCTAAAACTTCTATATTAGAGGGCAAATTAGCCCATAAACTATGATTTTGATTTTTATGGTATAAATGTGTTGAAATTTGTGTATTATTTGTGGCCTCTGAATAAATAAACTTTGAAATTGTAAACTGAGATTTCAGATTCAAAAATTACATTTTCTGCTTCAAGGAATACCAATAATAAAAAGAAAAAAATAAGAAAATTTTACTATGACCTTAAAAATGTCTATATCATGTTTTATCATCATGTATAGTCTACATCTCTTTTTTTCCAATTACTTTTTAAAGTCAAATTCTTGTTTAAGACACCAAATATGTCTATTTTATTCTTATCAACATTAGAGTACACTTTGGAACTTGAGGAAAATTGGAATATATTTGGATTAAATCTTGATAGAAATTCTTACTTCTAGAAAAAGAAGCATTTCAAGCATATATGACTAACCTGAGGCCTGTGGCCAGCATTGAGTCTAACAGTTCCTTGACATCATGTGTTAAGGTGGGCCCCATTGCCCTGGCTAACATACTGACACAGGTAAACACAGCTGGATCCACCACAAAGTTACGGTTCTTCCTGTAGCAAGAATTTAAATAAAGTTCACTAAACACAGATGAAACCATCACTAACTGTGTCACCACCAAACCAAACAAATCAGCATCCTAGATATCTGGTAGCAGGCCATAAAGTTTGAAGGAGATAACTCTAAAAAAGGGGGGGGGGGGGCTTCAGTCAAAAGCTGGATCGTTCGTTGCTTCAAACTGTTTTATTTAATGTTCTTTCAATATCTTTGTACATTTACATATGTTCATTTTGTATCAAATCTATTTGTTGTTGGGATGAGAGATATCTCCTCACCCCTCCCAATGACTCAACTGGACCATCCATAGAGAACCTAAACACAAAATGCGGAAGACCTTACTCGGTCAGACCATGGATTTATCACCCTTTTTCACTATGTACTTCAAGTTTCACTTAATCACCCCCTTGAATTATAATTGAAAAGAGATATTTTTATGAAACTTTCATGTTATCTAAACTTAGATTACACTAAGAATTTTACACTAAAATAATTGTATTCATTGCCAATATTAATATTGTTGACGTGACAATGGACATTTTCATTTCATAAAATCAGTGTTAATTTTATTTGATGAACCCATAATGCACTACTTTTCTTTCCTAACCTTGAGTGAGAGGTTGCTTAACATACATGTATGTAAAGAAAATTTATCCGTGATCAGTTGTACCATTTATTGTTGCAGCATTTATTCAATATTTTGATTTGAACTGTTTACGCGATAGAAATGCAGCTTCGATTAACTTTTTTCTCCTGTACCAGATATCTTGGATGCATTTTTCTTTTTGGTTCCTTTCAAAAGTTGTGCATCACAATTTCTATAAATTTAGGTTACATTTTGTAGTATTCTAAGATAAATAGCAACAGTATAGCAACTGTTATATAACATAAATTGAGCATCAAATGGATGTTTTAAATAAAGTATATACTGAAAGATGTACCTAGAAAGGTCATTGTAATGACTAACAATGTGCCTTTCTCCAAAAAGGCAATAAGATAACCAAGAATTTCGAGATGAGTCGTGGAATTTTTTTCCTTACATATGCCTATTCCCAATTCACCATAACATTTAACTTGCAATGTCAGGCTGAAGAGAAAACCGAAAACTAATCAAATCCATGGAGAGGCAGAAAGTGAAAGCGTAGTGTCAAGTATCTTAATATAATGGAGCTGGGAAAGTTAAAAACGGGGGATCTATACACGTTTTTTCTAAGAAGTTTTAGATCGACAAGTGATACTTTTCTTATAGTTTCATGTGTTGCGGATCTTGTAGCGATATTTATTTTTTGATTTAAAGCCTAATTTTTGCGTTCTTGAAGATTAAAAATTGAGCCGTCGTTTTTGCGTTTTCCCGTCCTGCGTTTATCCGTCGTTGTTGCGTTTTCCCGTCCTGCGTTTAGCCGTCATTGTTGCGTGTTCCGTTGAGGTTCTTTTGTGTTAATTTGCTTATGTATAGAAATTGTTAATAATACTCTCACCCTCTGTCGTAATTGGCAAATCTGTCTTACACGTTCGAAGAAAGGGGCATCTACTAGTTTAGTTAATGGTATTGTTTTCCCTTCTCAGGTTCACGTTGTTATCAAATTCAATCTAAACTTAAAACATTTGAAATCACGTGATTGAGATTGAAAATTGTCTGAATTAATCTCTGAGAAAATGGGAACCGACACGACTCAAAATTAACACAGCTTTCATATATATGCAGTAATTTGCAGTAATTTGTAGAAGACGGAGGATCCTCATGGGAGTATCTAATTGCGCGTTTTTATCTATACAAGAAACAGTAAATATGTAATTGTTGATAGTTATCTAATTCCTTTTTTTTACATATTTTATAAAAATATTGTATCTCATTGATAGATATAGGAAAAGATTTATGCGGTTTATTAGTGTGAGTTCATTCCGATAAATGTGATAATTACTCAAACAGCTTACCGATACAAACTCAGCTGTTATCGATGTTTCTGTGAATCAACCCATCTTATCGTATTAAAAGTATATCCTTTAATGCATACCTTGTCTTTAGGGTCTATTTACATCGTTCTTTGGCAGTGCAGTATGACAATTTAATTATATTTATATCTCACTTCTAAATCGTTAACTTCAAAATTTCGTATCTTTGATAGAACTCATCTATCAATTGTCTGTGTACTGTCAGAGGGTGGCTCTCGTTTCACTGTGTGACGTCATATGAAAACTATAATTTTGATGACAGGAGAAGGAGTTTTATCAGAACAAAATACACGAAATAAATACAATATACAAGAATAATTTGAATTGTTCTCAAAGTGAGAGAAAATCTTAAAACTTGAAGTCGTTCCGGAAGACGAATGGACCTGTTGGTTGGCCCTCAATCCACAAATCTTTTCCTATTCGAAAAATGTCTATCTTATAAATAGAGTTGAAGTCAAATCAATTCAGAGTCAAACGATCAGTCGATCCAACGCTCAAAACGGCTCAAACGATGTAGTTGCAGAACTTCTCACTTGAATTTCAATTCAAAACAACCCACTCATGGCTTAACGAAATTAGGCCCTCTCGATCGTTTAATTACTCTTAATATTATTGTTTAATTTGTTTCTTTATATTTCTCAAATCATCACAGCAAGCAATATTTCCAAAGGCCTATTGGTAATCATCTCATCAGTATGAACCAAACGTCTTAAGTTTAGTCTGTTGTGGTCGAGTAGTTCGGTGGACTACTTGAACAGAGTAGAGTAGTTGGATATTTTCAACTACTCGAGTAGAGTAGAAAAGCTACCTCGAAAAAAATATCTATATTTATCATTAAATGAACAAATTCAAAGGTTTAAATTGAAAGATTATTGCATTATTTACATTATCAAGTAAAAAAATTGAAGAAAATGATAAAATATATTAAACAATTGTGCAAAGAGTAAAATGTGTTAAAAAATAATCAAAGTTGAACGAAAATTGATCAGAAATAGAACGCAAATATGTTGATTTCTTTCCCAACTACTCAAAGATTACTCGAATAGAGTAGTCTTTGAGTAGTGTGGACAGACTTATTGGTTTGGCTCTTTAAATCAAAGTTATGTTAATATGTAATTAAACATCGAACTTGGTATCAGGGTAAAACCAAATAGCATCTCCATAGAGTATCTTTATACAAGTCAATTGAAATATACTTGCGACGGCTTTATATGGATTTCAATTTCCGGATGAAGAAAATGTGAATGTCTTGATTCGGCAATTTGAAATTGATTTGTAGAAAACCCCTTTTACGGACTTCGTCCTAAAACTAGAATTAGTTGTCTACCTTAGTGCATGCTGAAATGGTAGAGGAATTTAAATCGATTTAGCTCTTGGCCAACAGTTTGAAAGAGTAGTTCTTGGTTGCCAATTAATTACAAAATATGAAGTTTTTGATATTGTATTACATATTTTGAAGTGAACTTTCAGTAGTTTATGACTTGAGAACTGGATGTTTTTGGCCCGGGTTTCAAGGGAAATTTGGCCATCCACCTTTGCAAAATGTGGTATCAAATTATTTTTCCAGTTTTGACGTTCAAAAAGCGTAACTTGACTCTTGGCAGATGAATTCCTTGAAATGGTTTTTAGTGAATTAGGTCACCCAGCTCAAACGGATCGCAGAAAATGTCTGCTGGTATGTCGGTCTATAGGCCTATGAACAAATTTAGGTCAATCAATCAGGCCATTGTTGATACGGCGTCTGGTTCATCTGAACCTATTTACTCTAAAATTTAAAAAATGCGAAATTGAAAATAACTATGTATTTCATGTACACGAAGTTGGTGTTGTATAATTTCAATTGGCACTGTTATGACATATTGTCTAGTTGGGCGTATGTCAACATTTGTACAAAAATAAGCCCATTCTTCTAATCACGCAGATGAATATTTATTGCGTCTCTGCTAGTAGCAGGTACCTATAGAAACGTTATACTCCCAAGTGCATACGACCTCACGCTGCAACGTTACATTTTCTATATTGCGAAATAGTGTTTACTTGCGTGATGTTTTCTACGCCTAACTTATTAATTTTTCTCTTACAAGAGAAATTTTTTTTTTTAAAACTTTTAAACTGATAACTTTTTTTCGGTACAAATTTTGTGTTCTTTCTTTGAAACTTTTTACATTATTCCCAGCACCAAATTTTCGATTTAGGGAGTACAAATAAAGAGGCCCAAGAACATCTCAAGAATGCCTATTATGAACCAGGCAGAGAGAAGAGGGGGGGGGGGCTGTAATGGTCTTCTTTCTGTAGTATGAAACTGGTGATGTAGAATACAATGGCGAGAGGGGGAATTGCGTGGCTTTACTGACCGTCACCGGTCTCATTTTTTTTTAAACTGAATTTGAATTGTAAAATCTGTGACGCATTATACTAGAGTAAGACTCCGTCATTCACATGCCAAGATCTAGGTAGACTGAAACACAAACATAGACCTATACAGGTGTTCAACATTCAGGAGGTTTTCTGTCTGATCGCTGACACATTTTTATGTCACTTAAATAGATGCGTATTTTATGTTACAGGTAACTGATTCATGTCAAATACCTTTACGGAATCTTTGATGGTCATGGCTGAATTCGATCTAAAGAACCTTCAATCATTATCATTTTCCTTGCACCTCTTCATAAAAAGTGTCGCTCTCCTTTCACTTCCAAATCTGTTTTTTGTATTCAAAGTATCCCCCCCCCCCTTTCCTCGTAAACATACATAGAGCAAATAGTTTCAAGATTTACCACAGCCGGCTGCCTTCCAATCAAACAATTCCCCTAGCCCTTACAAACTTCTCTTATTTGCTATTAATTTCCTCTCCGTTCACAAGGATTTATCACTCGGAGTCTTTTAACTGTCGTACCCGTTAATAGCATTGGTTTTCATTTCTCCTTTCCTTGTTGGGAAATTATGCTTACCGTGTGTTTTGTTAAATGACAATCGAGTTTCAATGATGCTGGTTGTTGTTTGTGATGAGTTGAAGTTTCACTTGAATTAAATATCCAATGTATATTTACCGTGAGGATGTTTTTCCATTAGGACATCCTTAGGTAAGTAGATATTAACTCCTTTGTTTGTAAACGTGATGTAAACTTTATTCCACGCACACAATTATATTGTGAAGTGGTATATTTTCATCCTGTCTGTGTGTCTATTAGCGTGATAACTTGAGTAATTTTGTTTGGATCTCTTTCATATTTGGAAGGATGGTATAGACCAGGAATATAATTTCTGCTATTTGAATCCAGAAAAAATGGTGAAGAATTGACGGAGATATGACCCTTATTGAGTATTGTTGCTATATGTTCTCTTGCAAAGAGACCCTTCTAGAGACTATCTAACACCAGATTTCAAAATTATTTAAAAAATCTTTTTATAACAGAGTTATGGCTCTTTTGAATATTTTGCTATATGACTTTGTTTTTTTTGCTCCATCGTCAAAGATAGAAACCTTACATTTTCACACAGGCTTAATACACGGGTCCTTAAAAAAGCTGGAGTTTAATATTTTGAAAACAAAACAGTTTTGACAGAGGTATGTCCCTTTGTGTCTGACGTGCGTGGTTGTACTCTCTACGAGTACTCATTTTTCTAGTTGGTTTTAGTGGTTGACAATAAACATTCTAACTAAGACTCGTATTATTATTATAGAATATAAATGAAATAAACGTGACTGAAATCGCCTAACTTTGTGAAACATAAGCTTTTCTTGTTAAGCACTGATGAGGCACAAGTGGCGACACCTGTCTGATTCACCTGTATTTATGTGTTAGGTATTTTGTGTTTTGTATCTTTAAAAAGTAAATCTTGAATTGTATTTGTGAGAGTAAGTGTGAATAAAAGTTGACAAGTTTGTATTTTGTTGGTCAAATCTTTTACAGGGTTTTAAAATAAATCAAGTAACCTAATCATGCTTCCAGTTATAAAAACCCTCTTCCATCACCGACTCCTGACTCCGACTCCGACTTAAACAAAATAAGCGCATGGAACAATATGGAGTATAGTGTGTTTGTATTTTTTTTACTCAGGCTAAAACCATCTAACTCCCGACTCCGCATTCCAGCACACCCATTGGGTATTTATAACTATTCACTTATGTGTCAGACACATGAACACAAGATGAAATCTACATAATATAATTAAAAATCTTTATTTATTTATTTATCGAAATCGGTCAATCGGATTATATTTTCAAACAAAATATTTACTCGAATTGAAAAAATCCAACCATACGACTTTTGATAGAATAAGCTAATTATGCGCTCAGATTCCTCTTTGACATGAATATACAAATAAAGTTTACATTTTTCGTTTATTTCAGCTAAGGGATTACTACATCATAGACAATTTAATGGAAACACACCGTCATATTCGGGTGTGGGAAGTAGGTATACGAGATCCAGCTGACAATAGAAAATCGAACTGACTCATTATTAGATACGTGTGGTAAATAGTCAGCAGAGACGCCCCCGTTTTATTTGCAAAAAAAGTAAGCATAATACAAACATACACCAAAAAAAGATAAAGAAATGGAAACAGACTAAGACGTTCTTGGCGCAAAGCACAACCCCTATTTTTAAGAATCAATTATTACGCTTATTTTGGCTAAAGGAATAGTTATACCATCAAGGACTTGTAAAAAGTTCACGGCCTACACAAGACTAACCAATCATCTTGATCAATCGGTAACCTCATTTCTTAGAATGTCACCAATTTCCCCACATTTCCTTTTACAATTATAAATGATTAACGTTAAGTTTGAATCAACGCAAAAATTAGTTTTAGATATTTTAAATAACTCACCAAGTTTAGTGGAAAATTTCTTTGAACATTTTTCTTCTAACCTTGTTGTTGAAACGTTTCACGAGCAAATATTTCTTTACAAACATTTACGTGGTAGAAATAATAAGCAGACGTAGGACAGAAGTAGTTTCTATCAATAACGAAATCCGTAATTTGGCACCCGAGTACAATATTGTACTCTAACTCAAGACTTCCTTTAAAGGAAAGTTTTGCAAACAATGTAGTCGAAGACATTCATGGGAAAGAACTATGGAAATTCCCTAATCACTGATATAACTATTTTAGCACCATGATCTTGTGCATGCGTTAAATATGATAACAAGGGAATACATTCGTTTTCTGTTTTCAAAACCTTTGCTATTTATGTATTACGTTGACATTTTAAACTACTGTTTTGGTATTATTTACTGTGTATGGAGACGTTTATTCGTAAACTCACAAATCTCAAATATTAAATCCAAATATGCATACAAATTATGACAGCCTGTTTTGTTTCTTTTCCCCTCGGCTCTTTTCTATCGTTTTAACCCCGTCTGGTTAGTAACAATGTGCATTGACAGTGGTTTCACAGTTAATGTTTATATTAGTGTCTTGTTCTCTTTTCTTTCATACAGACATATAGTGTTAACATGCATTAGGAATTATTGTGTAGTATGTATTGTTAGATATCAGTTCCTACATCCTCATCACAGCCTGTTTTAACTTTTACGTAAATACATTTGTTTAGTTGGAAAATATCAAATTTAACTAACTGTTTTTTTTTTATTATAAGCATAATAAATGTAGAATAAAATGTATTTTTAACCAAGCTTCTTTAGAATTATACAATTATTACTCTTGTGTATGATTTTAGAAACATGGTTAATCGATATATAATTGGAAATTATGATAAAAATATATTTCATATACAGAACAAAAGAAAGTATCATCATTGTAAAATAAAAGTATCCCTTGTTACAGAAGACAGTGTTTTAAATATAAGGGACATAATCATAGATGCCGGGCACAAAGTGCCTGCGGACAAGTTTTCAAAAATGTGGTAATCGATGAATTATAGATATATGGATGACATATTATGTAACATCCATAGAAATAAAATGGAGGGGAAACTAATAGAAATTAACAACCTCCACCCATCTCTGAAATTCACCATTGAAA
>JAUUEB010155340.1:0-14365 GCA_032362205.1 Clione limacina
CCTTTGTTATCTAAAGCAAGTAAAAAATCCCAAAAGTGAAAGGTTGACCACAAGTGAAAGGTTGACCACAAGTGAAAGGTTGACCACAAGTAATTTGTTATTTTATTATGCATATCTCTTGGATTTATAGGTATAAATATAGTCTTCATTTGTATCCTTCTGATTAGCCTTTGTTATTTCATTAGTTTCAGCATCTTTCTTTGATTGATTAGTCTTCATGTGTATCCATCTGATAATCCTTTGAATCATATTTGTCTTTATTATCAAATTCATTTCCCAAATCTTAATTTTCCTCTTTTGTATGTAAATAACTTTTGCAACATGTAGATACTCCAAAGCAAGTTGAAAACTATCAACACCGTCACTATCTTGGCCCTCCTGAGCTTCTTCCTCATGTTCAATATCTTCGCTATTCAAAGTTTTACAATCCTCAGCTTCATCAGCTGTATCTTCTGTTTTCCTGTGTCCCTTTGCTTCACTCTTCATCTCTACGTCTTTGAATGTTTCATCATCTTCTGGGAGTTTGAGATCCACTTTATTTAGAGAGTAAACTTTCAGTAAAAAAGGTCAAGGAAAGGTAAACAAAGTATGGACCCTCACTTACCTTAGTCTGACCCTTTCACTGTCTCTCTCACTCCCTCTGTATCCCTCTCACTCTTTCCTTCCCTCTTTCTATCTCGCTCACTTTAATCACTCTTTCTCTATCTTCCTTTCTTTCTCCCTCCTCTCTCGCTCTCCTTCCCTCTCCCTTGAGGGTACTGACCACTGGGGCTAACCAATAGTAAAAAAAAAGTGCTCAGATAGTTGCAAATGAAAGGAAATGGTGAGACAATTACAAATATGTGATTCTTTTATGGTACAATCTCACTACTGCTTGGGTCAAAATTCAAAATTATTGTATCTTAAATGTTAAGGACCAATAAATGCAATGGACGACACGTCTAAATCAGATTAAAAAAGTAGTGACTTTGGATAACTTTTTCGTGCGTAAAATGTGTTTTTAGTTGAATTTAAGTTGTCTTTTTTAGATGTTAAAAAGTGTGTTCCAAATATACAGAAATCTCCCCAAAAAATTATGGTTAATTGGCTCGTACAGGGGTCATGTAAGTGAGTTTGTGAGTTTAAATAACTGCCTTTCATGAAGGAATAGTAATTTGCATGACCCCTGTGCGAATGGTGTTTTGAGGCTTCTAAGAATTGTGTTCTAACAACACATTACAGTCATAATTTCTTTTATGATAAATTGACTCGTACAGGGGCCATAACCAGGGGTTTATAAGTAAAATTACTTGATTTCATGTGTTAGTTGTCGTTTGCACAACTGCTTAAAGAAAAAAATTACCATGAAATGTTTGTTGACTGCAATATATTATTAGAAAATACTATAGAAAACAAAAATATACCAATTTAATAGCCAAAGACACATTTCAACATCCTCATTAATATTAATGCGTATGCAAAATACTTTTTGACAAAAAAATTACATAAAACACTAGCCTAACATGTTATTTATTCATGGTTAAAAACCAGTTTGGCTTTGGTATCTCTTGATGTGGCTGTAATCTGGTATCCAACTTAACATTAAAAAGTAAGTTAAGGGGTTTTGAAATTTGTTTTGGAAGAACAATCGGTAAATGATCAGAGCATAGGGTAAAATTCAGCTGATCTTCGGACAGTGGATATGGACTCTACATTTTTATACCTTGCTTTACATTGAATTAAACTTGTTTTTTTTTAGATTGTGTTCTAAATATATATAGGAATCTCCCCAAAAAATTACAGGTGAGTTTACTTATAACGAATTGCTTGGTGAACAAAGAAATGTTCGTTATAACTGAGTTTGTTTTATAAAAAACTCTGAAATCAGGGGAACTTGTTGAAACAGGCCAGTTCTTTAGCTTTTTCTTCAATGTAAATCCTCTGGTCTCTGCATGCATTGCTTCAGCTTGACAAAACCAGGCTTATAAACCATTTCTACATCTTTGTATCACAAGACTTGGAAACAGCTGTTGTGCTTCACGAAACAGTGATCTACTGATTCCCTTTTCTTGGTTAGTCTCAACCGTTTCTAAACTCTTGTTTGTTATAAGCAATTTCTTTGAAATCGTAGTTCAATATAAGAAATGTCCTTTAATGGTACAAAGAGGGATATATTAAGTTTTTTTTAAATAACTGATTATTCGTTAAAACCAATTTTGTTATAAGTGAATTCACCTGTATGGTAAATTGGCTTGTACAGGGGTCATTTATTTAAGTGAGTAAGTGAGGTTAAGTAACTGCCTTTCTTGAAGGAATACTCATTTGCATGACCCCTGTAACAAACAAATAATAATAGAATTTTGGGCAAATTGTGTAATTAATGTTTTAAGAGTGTGTTCTTACAATATATTGCAGTCACAATTTTTAAACTAATAAATCAACTCATACAGGGGCCATGACTAGGGGTTTATCAGTTAAAACTTGATTTTATTAGTAAGCGGTCATTTGCACGACTGCTTAATAAATATAATTACCTCGAAATGTTTTGTTGACTGCAATATAATGTTAGAAAATACCCTAAGAAACATAAAAATACCAATTGCCCAAAAATTCATGGTCAGTTGCTTGTAAAAAGGTCACACAAGAAAGTGCTCTGTCAAAAATACTGTTATTTATATTCATAAACTCAAATGCAAGACTCCTGTATGAGTGAGTGAATTTATCAATTAATAATTGCAACTGCAATATATTGTTAGAACACACTGTTAGGAATCTGAAAACTCTATTTGCCAAAACATTGATCTTGAGACAATGGACATTGACTCTAAATTTGTTTTCCAAGCATATAAAGATGGATCAACAATCACTTAAGTTCTGCCGCATGATAAAGATACCCACGATCAGCATGCATATTATTAAAAGTATTATTTCTATATTCCGGAGTAGTGCAGGAGTAGTTTGCCTATGCTCTATCCTGCTCTCTGTGGTGGTATTCAAAGACAAAACTCAGTGTTATGACATCTGTCAATAAGGCCAGGGTAGAAAATTTATAGAAATAGCCTAAACTGACTTTAAAGGTATTTGGGAAATGACCCCTGGTACTCCCTGTGATAGGCAGACATGCTAGTTCTTGAGCTACAGAGCTTTCAAAGATATGAATGAGCTCTAACAAGGAATCCCCAAAGCAAAGGACAACAATCTAGAGAACAGTTGAGCATGAAAGATTTGAAGCTGGTATGCCAAAAAATGAATGGAGACACATTTTAGATGTTTATGTGAGAAATATATTTTTAATACCAAACAGAATAGTATAATATACTTTAAGCTCATCAATCAATTAGAAACAATAAATTTAAAACAATGTCACATAACAAAAAATTAAGCATTTCAAGCAATTTTTTGGTAATGAATGTGCACTTTTTTACATCATGACATGACCAATTCACTAAGATACTGGAAATCTCGGATCAAATTACATTATTTGAATTTCAATACAAATAAAATACAAAGCATTCATTCAAGGGACTGCCTATACAATGTTGTAAAATTAGTGAAATCATATTATCAGTTGTACTGTTTCATAGAGTTTTTGTACTATAAGACATTATGAAAGAGGGAATTTAACCTATGAGTTTGGGGACGAAATAGACAATTTAAGAAAATAAATCAAAATATTAACGGTCAAGTTTTAAGAAATTAAAACTCAGTTGTTAGTTTGAGTTAGTGTGAACAGATGTCTCCACAATGAAAATTGATATTGCATGTGGCATGGAAAAAACTACCTCTCTACATGATAACGAGAAAAAAGACAAACATTTTTCTACACTGTCTGTGATCCCCAAAAATAAGTACCTAACTTAATTTTGGATTTGCACAAAATGTCTTTACAATACAATAGAATCTGGTTAATACAAACATAGTTATTAGGAATAATTGAAAACTCAAAGCTAATTCATAATATTTTTTTTTCGATAAATGGATGCCCTGTGGTCGGTCCTGGCAGATTATTAATCAGCTTCTACTGAATTTAAGTATAGTTTTCATTCATTTCTTGGTTTCAAAAAATATCTATATATGAAAAACTCATGTGCCAAATGAAAACCCCAAAATTTGAATAAAAACACATGACTACTATTGTTCTTAACTATATTATATCTATCTATATAATCAGTACTGAGAACATCAACTGAGATCAGATTGAATGAAACTAACCAAAGAAGACAGATCTGTAACCATATCTATAGAAGAATACAGATAATATGAACTGCTCAGAGCCAACTGAGGGTTATCAATTATTTATAGGTTGTATTATGAAATATCTCAAAGGTATTTATTGTTTGGTATGGATGCAGCATTGCTCGCAACAAATATCTCCTTGAAAATATTGTCAAAACGCTTACTGGGTATAACCTTTTTGATTGATGCCATCAGGGGTAAGGTACAGGTCTATCCATACTAGAACTAATAGATTCTATAATAGATTTTTTCAATCCTCAATTCGGTTAATGAATAACAATAGATAAGTGATTCTTTTCCCTTGCTTCCTTCCTTGTGCTTCCTCAGGGTTTGGGTTGCTCATAACCGAGGATGCATTTGGTAGCAACCTTTCCCAATCCTTTTTGGTACCCCTACCGCCTTTCTTTGAGATGCTTGCTCAATAGTACACTTATGTTGATAATTATGGATTTTTAATGGTATTGCTCTTTACATTTTTTCAATGTGTGGTGAAGTACGTTTTGTGTAATATTAATATGTATGCTTAAATTTTTATGTTTCTATGTGACTATATTATATATGTTGTCCTGCAGACCACAAAGAATTTCATTATGTGTTATGTAAATAATATGTATATGACAATAAACTTCTGTTATCTTATCTTAAAATAAAGAGATGGACAAATCTGGACTTAAGCATTTACTTTGTTTTATTGAACATTTGTTATAACTGGATACCCATCATTCATATTTTACAGTATTTATTTTTTCCTACAGAAAAAGTCATTTGAATGTAAACAGGGGTCAATAAAAGGGGAATGTTTGAATGAATATATATAACAAATTCTGTGATGATTTAAAGAAGACTTTTAACAACAGAATAATACAAAAAATCATTATACAGGGTGATTTTGTGTCTGTACACAGTAACTTCTCAATGGTTTTAAATAGAAACATTTGGTTTTCAGCAGTTGATTAAAAAAAGTAAGATTTGTGTGAACCCATGATAAGTTAGTATAACCATTGGCCATCCTGCAGTGAACGAAAAAATTTGAAATTTCGACGATATAATTTTATCATTATGTAGTTATTGTCCTTTGTAAGCAGTATCTTTCAAAGACTTTTTCAAGATTGACTGACATGCATCATAGAAACTCATCTGCAGTTTTTCTTAAAAATTGATAAAGTAATGATTAAGTTTTTCAATTTTTGCAGGAACTGTTTTGAGCAGTAAAATGACGTCCCTGTGAAATCCTCATAATTTAAAATTTCACTTTTTTGTTCAATGTGGCATGACCAATAGTTATAGTCCAAGAACTTGGTTGTGGTGTTACAGAAATCTTAGATGCTTTCTGTTAACTTCTGAAAATCAGGTGTTTCTATTTATAATGGTATGAGAGTTTATATAAATACAATTTTTATTAAAGTTTTTTTCTAATGTTTTGTTTAATTCAATTATCAACAATATTGATAGATATGTAAATGTTCATAAAACAGATCTTGAATGAAATACATTTGCGCACGTGCCTCTCTCTCTCTCACATTAGTTTTGCAGTGACAGGGTGACTGCCAGCTATCCATGATTTTGTTCATGGGACAGGGGATTGTTCTGGAAAAGTCTGTAGGCATTAGCTTCATTTCAAGGGACATATACATTTTTATAATAAACACATTTTGGGGTTGGCCCATGACTGGCAGCAAAATAATTCTTTCTTTATTCCATATCAGATATTTGGGATATATTTATTCAACAATGTTCTATCACCATTTTTAAATCAATGTAACACATTTTCCTATTTTTATCAAATAAAGAGGCTGAAACCATGGTGACTGTGTTTCATGTAGATATTTGTTCAGTGTTTTCAGGGGAAAAAGCAGGGGACTAGCTTTTAATTTCAGGGGCGTACACAATTTTTTTAAATATCATTGAAGCATGGGAGTTTTTTTATTTCTAGGGAAGGAGGCATCAAAGGCCAGGTTGAGGGGGGGGGGGGTAATAAGTGTAAATTGCCCTGGTAAACCATCAGATATTCAAGACACTAAGAGTCATGCTGTGACTGATTTAAGAAACAAGGATCATCAGCGGAAACTTCACAAAAAATTTGATCATTGTGTTTCCAATCCTGTTAATTCAGCAGAAACTTTCCATAACTTTTCAGCAACTTCCATATTCCTTGATACAGGATTCACCTCTTTCTCCTGGATGTCACTATCAATGAAATATTTGCCTGTAATGTCAGCCACTTCCTCTGACACTGCCAGGTAAATACTAGTCTGAGCACCTTCTTTTGCTGTCTGTAAACAAAAGTGGAAAACAAAGACAAATTATTACAATTATATCTTCTTCTTCCAGTATAGGACAACACTTTATAAGGAATATGGTAACCCAAGAAGATTAAAAGAACTTTGTTAGAAGGGAAATACAGGGGGAAAGTAATATGAAACAATCAAAACACAAAGGTTAATTTAATGTATCTGAATGTCCATACACTGAATACCAAGTTTATTTCTTTTATAGTGTTTTATTAAATCTAGTTTTGCAAGGTACTTGATCATTTGTGCAAATCAAAAAGTCTTACAATACCAAAATTCAAATCTTGTCATTCTGAAAAGAGAAAAAAGTGGTTCATAGAAAATTAAAACTTCTTACAGCTTTTACTCCACTGCTTTGGTTGGTTATAGTTATACATGTGTTATAACACAAGAAGGTTATATTATCAAATGCCTTCATGAATGTCCCAAAAATGAACAGAGCCAACAACTATGTGGCACAAGCTGCACAATTCACATGATATTTTAACAGGCATTCTATTTTACAATTCCTAAGGTACAATTCTGACTTCACAATTTATAACAGATTTCACAAAATCATAGAACTCACAGGAGTGAAATAGAGAGAACACTTACCAAGTGTAAAACATAAACAAATCTATTTCTGAAATTGAGAGAAAGCAATCATCCAGTGCTTTTTATATCATAGAAGAAGAAACTATTAACTCTCTTTACATTTTTCACAGCAAGAGAGCAGAATACTACACTGTTTTCCTGACAGAACTTACAGTCAGACCATTTCAGAAAAACATATGTACATCATTCTCAGCTTAAGCTCCACCACTTACAATTACAATTTAACATTAGTGTGTAGTTTGATACCCTTGTTTCATTTCACTTACCCTACAAAATAATTTGGTGAAAATTCGAATAGGAATTCTGATGAACGGATTCAAGTTTATGAGGATTTGTGTGTGAACACTGCCAGGGTGAAGTACATTAACGGTGATGCCTGAAAATAAAACAAAGAAAGTTTAAAGGTATAAAAAATAATCTTAATGGAAACATTACTCACAAGAAGTTGAATTAATGTAAGATTAAACTAGAAAAATGAGAACTTGTAGAGAGTACAACCAGACAAAAAAAACATAATAGCAAACAACTCAAGGGTCATAACTCTGTACACATATTTTTCAAAAAGATGAGAAAAGTATTTAAAGAAGGTCCCTAGAAGAGGCTGTGAGCAATATTTCAGGGTCGTACTCCAAACAATGCGTGAACTGTGTAAAGAATGCACCTGAAAAATATAAAAGGGACATAACTTTGTCAAAAAAAAATTTTTTTAAAATAAAACAATATGATAAAACAAAAACTCTGAATAAGTAAATATTTAAAAAAAAATTGCTATAAGGAGACAATGTGGTCGCCTGTAACTGGAGATAGTTTGTACTATAAAAATAGATCACACGATGTGGTTATACTGATTAGTATTGTTGAGTGAAAAAGCACAGTATATAGCATAGCTATAGGGATGACCAGTTCAATGTTCAGAAGCTACAAACACTAAATACAAAACCAGCAGCTTTAAAATGTTCAAAGATAGTCTGCTATTAGGAAATTAAAGTCACAGGTTAAAACAATAAGTCAATGCTCATGCTATGATCACTGCAAATCTAGTTGCCATCCGTATTTCACAAGTAAACAAATTATTGTAACTATCCTATAATTCTACTCTCTTAGAGAGAAAATCTCACAATGTATGATTCAAACATAGTTATTTCTATATTGCCAAGTAGGTATTTAGAGTGCTCACATAATAAATCTTACCTAGATCAAATTTATAAAAAAGAGAAAGAAAATATATCAATAATCAATCGGTCTTACCTGAATGTTCAAGTTTTTTGGCCAACACTCGAGTAAATAAAATATTTGCCAATTTGCTATCAAAATATATGTTGTGAACTTGAAAGTTTTTCTCAGATTGGAGGTCATTGAAGTTTATTGAGCCAAACTTGTTCACCACAGATGACACATTGACGATCCGACTTGGGGTAGACTTCTTCATTAAATCTGGATAGATAAGGAAATAAAAAAATACATAAACCATTGATCAACATTTTCCATACTTGTAATCAGGTTTTGTGGCAAGCTTTCCCAACAAGTACACAACAAAGCTTTTAGCTTAATTCCCCAGCAAAAAAGAAATGATATTGAGTTAAGTGCATCATATTGCAGTTGTCACAAAGCATGCTGATTTTCCCAATTTAAGGGTGTGTGTTTTAAACAATTTGACTGTACTTTTCCCATTTTAATTTACTTGATTTTGTAAACAAAATAAATTTTCATGAGATTAAGTTTGTAAATAAATTTTTACCCAAAAGATAAAATATCAATATGAGCATCTCGAGTTGAGCATCACACATCTGGGACTCTATCTTAATTTCTTTAAAGAGAAAATTAACTAACTCTCTAAAAGAGAGAAAAAGTTGTTTAATTGTGAAATGTGTTGCGTTTGTTCGGCCCACAAGAATATTAATTAGCATTCTGTAAGTTGTAAGACATGTTATTTAACTTTCAGGTATTTAAAATGTTGACAAACCTTTTTGCTTTGAACCAGTTTGCTTGAACAACAAAATGTTATTTGTGCAGCTATTGACTTGACAATTGAAACACTTTATAACATGGTACATATGTATTAATTTTTCAAGATAGATATATTTATGGAGCTAGAGCAGCTCAAAAGCAGGACCTTATCTTTCTGGCCGGTGAATCTAAAATTATGATACTAAACTACTCTTAAGAAATATTGTAATGTTCGAGATTGCAGAGATCCAATGTTATTTATACCTAACCCCAGAAATGATACATACCTAATAACAGGTTGGTGAGAAGGAAAGGACCAAAATGATTTGCAGCAAACAAAGTCTCCAGGCCTTCATCAGTTACTTCCCTTGGTTTTCCAGCAGCTGAGGCAATAAATTATACAGATAATTCAAGTAAAATGTAAATTGTATTATATATACACATTAGTGTAGTTACACATTTACAGACCAATATTTTGCCATTAAGTTATCTATCTATACGAGTCATTCACCAGACCGAGTATTACATTCTCGTGGAGGGTATATGACAACTCTGTTTGTGCGTGAACATGATAACTGAAAAAATATACAACTAATTGATGTTAAATGTGGTACGATTTGTTAATCAACACGACGAAGACCCCTATTAAATCCAGCAATATCTGTTAACAATTGAAAGAGCAAGGGAATTTAAAGTTTTTTAATATATGTTCCAATGCCATTTTCTGTCAAATCGCTATATCACAGAACTTCACTTGTGTAAAGCGCTTTTGCGAGCGAACGGAAAGTTCAAATGTTTTTGCACCTTTCGCTGCGTTGCAGATTATTAAATTGCTTCGTTATGGTTGCGCTTTCCGTCCCTGCGTTTTTGTGTTATTTGGTTTATGTAAAATAAATACTAAATATGTTCTGTTTAATTATCTATTCTTTTTCCTATCTATGATCGTTCTACATGGTGTTCTTTTTTTACAGAGAATCTGCTTATTTGTGTTAATATTCTTTTTTTTTTTACATAGTGTCGGATTTGTACTCTATCTGAGACCTCATGTTTCTAGTTATAAAAGTAATTTTCTAACAAAAGAAAATCACAACTTGGTGTGGTGTCCATATTAAAGTGCTGGTCTATAACAAGAAAACTTAATAATAATAATGGTAAAAAAAATTGGGTCAAGGTGAGACCTTTTAGCAATGTTGGACAAAGCGAATTAGTTTATCAAGATATTTTATTTTTTTAAAACATGCATCAAAGTCGCTATATAAACCATCTATAACAAGTTATGGCAATTATATAAGAAATTACACTGGTATGACTGATGGAACTGGAAGTAATATTGAAATTGTGATGTCATCTATAAATCATTTTCACACAAAAGCTTAACTGTGCATTCTGTTTGTGAACAAAAAACATAACATTTTTGTGCTGGTTAAGTAAGTAAATATTGTGGGTGTATTCTACTGCACACAAATAAATAAGTGTTGAGTCTTTCTATGTTTATTATAAATCATTTTTTCCACATGAGATGTCCGAAGAATTGTATAACCATGATCACCTTCCCTTCTACACTTACAACAATATGATTGTGAGTGAGGAATTTGTTTCGCATTAAACAAAATAAATTTACCTCAATCTCAATGACTACGAATAAAATGATGTTTTTGCAACCATCTTGGTTGCTTCCTCAGACTTTAATGATTGTCTACACACTCATAAGCAAAACTCACGATTTTAGAGGAATTATTTAACATTGTTATTGGTGTTTATTTGGCATCTTGTCAAACTGCACGTTTTGACCTTGGTTCAAAGAGGGGGAATATTGTAAGTGATTAAATGGTCTCGAAGGTGTTGAGTAAAACAATTATGATGTACAATGCTAAAAACCCAGTTTTTAAGGTAAATATCAAAATTGCGTACAATATGAGGGGGGATATTCAATGAACAGTATTCAATTAAGACTGGACAAATGATAGATGAAGTTGAAAGTCTCTAAAATGTTAAAGAGACACAACCATGCACCTTATAACAAGTCCTATGAGTACATTACATGTGTGTGCATATATATTTGATACTATAAATATGAGACACACATAGACTTTGGCAGAATAATTTAGGAAAAACATTTAATATTAACACAGAGATATACAGTATCCTTCACTATTTATTACATTGTTCGACTTCAACTTACAAACAACTCCAGCATTATTCACAAGTATGTCGAGCCGGTCCTCCTCAGCTAAAGTTTGTTTGACAAATTCTCTCACTGATTTCATGAGGCAAAGGTCAATGATCCTCACTACAATATTTTGGTTGCCTGACTCGGTGATCATCTTATTTCTGGCCTTCTCAGCTTTTTCTCTGTTACGACAAGCCATGATGACTCTTGCATTTCTTTTGGCAAAGTCCAGTGCTGTATAGTAGCCCATTCCTGAAATGATAAGAGTGTCAGAGTTCTATATTTGGAAAGGGGTTAATAATTTGTCACCCTATACATCTAGACATTGTGTATGATATAACAGAACCAAATATCACATTAATACTACAGGGTGTTTTGATACCTTTGTCCCCACCTTAGACAGACACAATCAGAACAGAAAACACAAAACCAAATATATAGTGAATATTACATGACTAATTTTTTATACAAAAAATATTGTCCTCTGAGTCTTTAGAGTCAAGTAGTATTCGACAGGCTTTCTTTAGCGAGTTCGAATTATTTGTCTCTAAACATGAATAGGGCAATATTTTTCGTATAAAAAAATAATATTGTTGTATTTATTTTATTTATATCCGATTTGATTGACCGAAAATAAACAACATTTACTTTGTAGAAATAATAAGCAAATTAAGGAAATAGGAATAAACAATTTTGTTCTCTTACTCAAGACTTCCTGTAACATGATGCGATGGTGCGCAAATAATATAGTCATAGATAAAATGAACATTGGGATTTCCCTGTAGGTCAAAGTTATTGTGTCTTTTTGCATTGTTATGATTAGAGAAGATGCTCTCTTGTGTGCAAGAAATTTGGGATTTCCCGATGATGAGAAAAAAATGATTTCTACGATAAGTCATCTATTTTGCTGTGCACAGTGATATTAACATGTGTGTTTTATAGCGTAAAATATTACCCATTAGTTTTTTCTCTTTACTACACTTATGCCTATGAAATAAATGGGTATCAACTATAACCATTTTGTGATGTGGATTTTAATTTTTATAAATTTTGATTCATAATTACTTTGTATACTAGCCATTTTCCACAAGGAACCATTCGGTAAGTGGCTTACATAAAATAAGGAACTAATCGCTTAATTTAAGAACAAATATATTGATAAACATTCAATACATTTTGTTTAATATTTCATGTGCAAATGCTCTTGAAATTAACAATCTTGAATTTGACACTGAATAATTGCTTATTTTTGTTCTCAAGTCGTATGCTGCTTCTGTTCATTTCGGGAAATGTCTGGTAAACACATTAAAAATAATCAGAAATTGATAAAATCTAAAATCCACATCACAAAATCGTTATAGTTTATGCCCATATATTTGGTTTTGTGTTTTCTGTTCTGATTATGTCTGCCTTGGGATCAAAACACCCTGTATGTCAAAGACCAAATGATTGTTAACAACTTACCCTTAGAGAGGCATGTGATCTCAAAGAAGTGTTGATGTTTAAGGAGATGAACATATTTCAACTAACTGAACCAAAGTAGATAAAGGTAAAGTGAGAAAAACTGTGTATGCTGTGATCATTTTAGGTAGGAAGGATCAAGCACCTAGTTTCATTGACTGAACCAAAGTAGATAAAGATGTAAAATGACAAAAAATGTGCACGCTGTGTGTATTTGAGGAGGTAGAATCAAGCACCTAGTTCTATTAACTGAACCAAAGTTACTATAGATGTAAAATGACAAAATAATATGTACGCTGTGATAATTTAAGGTAGGTAGGATTAAACAACTTGTTTCATTGACTGAACCAAAGGTACTATAGATGTAAATCTAATCTTTAGAAATATTCGGGTGTGATTCAAGTAGTTAAATTAACAGACTTCTATTCCAGTTTGACCACAGGTTTGTGGGAGGAGAGCTTGGAGTCTCAAATTTGTCAAAAATTATAAGATGACCATTGCTTAATGTATTCACAATGCAAACAGAATGTGAAAATAATTTATACGCTGAACCCTGTTTCTTTAAGTAGGTAGGATTAAGCACCTAGCTCAATGAAAGACAGCCCAAATTCTGTTGTTAGAAATTGAAGGAAGAATAATTAGAAAAAGTGACAACCTGAGCAAGATAAAAAAAAATACATACATCAACAGAGTGAGGAAGTTGAAGATTGAGTCAAAGAAGGGCCCAGGTAGGCCTAAGAAAACCCAGGAGGAGTGTGTGCGGAATGATCGGGTGGTGATGGGCATGACTGCCATAAACCCCTGTGACCGCCTAGCTTGGCGTGGGAGATTGAGACAAGTCAAGCGGGCCCTACCCTCTGTAGAGGATTAATCCCGGCCCGTACAAATAAACATGGATATGATGATGATCTCGACAACTCTTGTAAAACCAATTATCCAATTATCAATAAAAAAGTTTTTTAAATTCAGTTTGCTATCCCCCAAAACAATCAATTAACCACTACATTCAATCCATAAGCGACCAAACAAAATAGTGACAATGTAAAAAGATACAAATAAACTCACCAACGTTAGCACCAGTTACTATGGCAACCTTGCCTGTCAAGTCAGCTTTGCTATCACACCACACAATGGTCCATCTTAGATAAATGTAGGCAGATATCAATATCACAATGACAACAATCAGGACTGCCATCACTTGACCAGGATCCAGGAAGAACCTCATTTTGATACTGGGAAAAATAATTTGAACAATGTGAAGCAATATTGTTGGGTGCATTCATAGTTACACAAAGAGGTTGAGTCTTACTTTGTACTTTGTACACACAACTCCAGCATAATTAACAAGTATGTCTTGCTATGTAAAGAAATTATATATCAGCGAAGAACATTATGCTTTAACAGGTAAGGTGTCCTTTGCTGGTGCATCCCATGTCAGACTTTCAATTTTGTCACTTTTAAGAAATGCAGCAATGATCAATTAAGCAATAATTTTCCATTAAGAAGATATGAAATTGTTCAAATCTACCAAAAACACCTTTATAGGACTTTGTTTTCTAACAAAATTATTCAAGCAAACCTGGTCGATTTTCAATACTGAGCAGGTTTATTTCACAGAGATCAATCAAAGTATTTTAAAGGTATTTGAAGATAGTTTTGATAATTTATCTATCATTCAGGTATGTTT